>CM046368.1:7994948-8019117 GCA_025413025.1 Ficus hispida | reverse complement strand
GTTATCCTTGTTGCTCAATCTTTGCAAAGAATTCCAGGGATTGTTGATTCTCGTTCTCGATATATTGTACCTTTCTTCTTCAAATTTTTGGGCTATGATTGTGATGAGCCTTCAAGTAATTGTGTTTTCTAAATACATATTATTGATTCTTATTTTATGGAGGTCGTAACTTTGGTTTTGTAATTTGTGATTATAGTGTGGGATCATTCAATGCTCTAGTTTTGTGGAGGCAAAGAGTGGAAGAGTATCTTGAAAGAATGGTTAAATTTGCTGAAGTTGATGCGGAATTTTTGGTCCTCTCATCGGAATCAATCCCTTAAAAGTGTACTGGAAAATAGGTTCGTAGATGTATAGTTGGTATATATCGATTTGGTTTTGGTTGTACATACCTTTTTGGTTTTATATAGGTGCATGGTTGAAATTTTTTGTGTTCTTACCAGGCTTCTGGATGCAAATGACCCTGAGATACAGATGAAGGTTCTTGATTGCCTTTTAATGTGGAGAGATAAAGACAAAGGTGAAGAAAATCTCCTGGTAGCATATGATCAGCATCTGAAAAACTTGATCAGCTTCAGTACTTTCAGAGAGGAGCTAACGACGTGGAGTTTATATAGAGAATCTAAGCTTATTAATGAGAATCACAGAGATAATCTTGTGCCTATTGTTATCCGTCTTTTGATGCCAAAGGTCAGGAAGTTGAAGAAGCATGCATCTCGAAAGGTACTTTTCCTTTTGAACTTGTGTTTGGCCGATTGCTTATATTTTTCATGCTTTACACTTTGTGTAAATAGTTTTTGTTTTTTGTTTTTTCTTGGGCGACTGCTTGTCCTCAAGTTTTTGCACGCTTTTTCACATGTTTATTGAATGAGAGTCTATGTTCATTGTTTGCATCCCCTTCCTCCCATGCTTTCTTCCTAGGTTGTCTCTCTTTTAAACCAGCTGTAGTATCCAAATGAACGAATTGTCTTCCCTTTTTGATCAAGGATTTAAAAAATTATTCCTCAATCCACACATATCTTCATTTCCAATCTTAATTAAAGATGTATTTGCCTACAGATGCCGCTTCCCCCCCCCTTCCCCTTTCTCGAAAAGTAAATATTTTTGACAAATAGAGTAGTTAGAAAGGAAATAATATCCAAGCGTTTGTGTTGTTAGTTTCATAAGCCCTTGCCCCTTGGAAAATTTCTGGATTTTTGCATGTGTTGTGTGAGGTGAAGTTCCATGATTAGGATCTTGTACTAATCTAATCCAGTTTGGTGATGTTACTATTTTGGTCAGCATGCAAGCATAAATTATCGAAAGGCAGTTCTCGGTTTCATAGCTCAGCTTGATGTTGATGAGCTCCCTCTTTTCTTTTCATTGTTAATAAAACCCCTGCAAATTGTTCCCATGGGAGGTGATGGAACATCTGACTGGTTTTGGACTTCATCGATAAGTTCTGTAGACAGGTTTCAAGCTTCCAAATTTCTCAAGTATTTCAGCATGGATAACATATCCGCCCTTTCTTGGAAGAAAAGATATGGTTTTCTTCATGTGATTGAAGATGTTTTTGGAGTTTTTGATGAATTTCGCATCCGGCCTTTTCTTAATTTTTTAGTGGGATGTGTTGTTCGGATATTGGGAAGCTGCAGTTATAGTATCGATGCTGCCAAAGGCAATAGTTCTTCTTTGGATGAAAGCCAATACAGTTCCAAGCCAACTTCGGTTGACAAAGAAAATGCGGAAGCAAATATCGTCCAGGTAACCGTTTTACTACTCTTTAATGAGACATTTACTCATCAAAAGATTGATTTGTATTACAGAAATAGCTTCTCCATTGTCTTATTTTTCCAGTTAGAATAGATAGGTTATCGGTGAATTAAAGATTCCAATTTTTTCACAACTAGTTAAATACTTAGAAATATCAACTACCGATGGATACTCACGTGGTGTATTAGACGTCCAAAATGTCTGGAGTGGGAAACATTGTTGTATGTGTCGGGGTGTATAATGTATAAACCATCTGGGAAATCTGTATAAGTAATAGTTAACAGATTTAGTTCTCCTCATGATATGAGCAGGTAATGTCCTTAGTGTTAAGTTACCGAGATTGCTTTCAGCGGAGTTGTTATGCCCTCTAGCGTGCAACATGCCAAGTTTTGTCATAAGTAGAAATGTCTACTTACAAGTCAACTGATTACCACATGTGTTGGATTAATATATCTTGTGTTAGTCCAATCACTTTTTAGTTTTCTCATTATGAACGTCGAGCATGGCCAAATCAGATCTTTTTCCTCTTCACTTCTGGTTCAGGTTTTACCTGCATTCGATTTCTTGAAACTACTTTTGAGTTTTTACAGTCTATTGTTTCCTGTAAATCTACTCTTTTAATGGCCTATTGTAGCAGCTGTTTAAGAAAATGATTGTTATTGAAGAATCTTATAAAAGAAAAATGTTATGTGCAGAATGTCTCGACGCAAAAGCAGTTAAAGGAGTTGAGGGCTTTCTGCCTGAAAATTGTTTCTGTTGTCCTCGATAAGTATGAAGATCATGATTTTGGCGATGATTTCTGGAACCTTTTCTTTGAGTCAGTCAAACCTTTGATCAACAGTTTCAAGCAGGAGGGTTCTAGCAGTGAAAAACCTAGTTCGCTCTTTTCTTGCTTTGTTGCAATGACTAGGAGTCAGAAACTCGTGCCACTGCTGTACAGAGAGAAGAATCTTGTCCCTGATATATTCTCGATTCTGACTGTTACATCAGCATCTGAGTCTATTTTAAGATGTGTCCTTAAGTTCATTGAGAACCTATTAATCTTGATAGCGAGTTTGGATGATGAAGACAATGACGTAAGACGAGTTCTACTTCCAAACCTTGAAGCTCTCATTAATAGCTTGCATGTTTTCTTTCCAAAGCGAAAGTGCGATCAAGAGGTATACATTATGTCATTTCAATGATTTGTTTCCACAGTACATAGTCCTTGTACGGTAACCATGAAATATATTAAATGAGCAGTCAACTTGGATGCTTACCAATTACCTACGTGACAGTTAAAAGGATGATTGCATGTTGCATAACGAGAGCTTTTCAAATACTTTTTAGTTTCTCACCGTTTGTAAATATCCATGCCTTTTTAATTTAATTTTTTTTTCTGAGGGAAAAAAATCCCTGCCAGTTTTAGGATTGGTAAAATATACTTCCACTTTGCATCCTTCTGATTTAAGCTCTCCCCTCCTTTAGCTGGAAAAAAAAGAAGTTTTTCCCCTCTTTCTATAGCACGTATTTGATGTTTATATGGTGTCAATGATTTTCACTTTCGCCATTTCAAATATTCCAGGAAATTGGTAAAATGCCCGGGGGAGACTGAGGTGAAGATTTTTAAGTCATTGTCAAAGCTATAAGGACCCATTGCTGGCCAGGAAGTTCATTGACATTCTGCTTCCATTTTAGCAAAGGGAGCTAAAATTCAGGTAGCAGTATCTTCAAATTGTGATTCCAATTTTTCATATAAATTATTTTTCATCTTGTTTTCTTTGCTCTAGAGGCTACCTTGTCCTCTTTTTCCTCGTATTTGCGTCATTTTCGCTATTTCTTTAATAGTATCTTCAGATTGTGACATTTGAGGAGTTAAGAAAATGTTCCTTGACTGAAAATCTACTGTTCTCTTGCAGATGTTTCTCGTGAAGTTGTTGGGGTCATGCAGGGGTTGGTACCAGTATTAGGAAGTCAGATCACAACTAGAGTCTTGAATGCCATTTCTCCATTGTTTGTTTCTGTTGATCGAGATGTGCGGTTATGTCTTTGTGATCTTCTTGAAATTATTTCTCAAGTGGACCCTTCCATACACGTTATGGTAATGCTTGTAAATCTGTTTCCCTGGTTGGAATAACGCCCATGGAGTTTCTCTATTTTCTAGGTTTCTTATTTCCACGGTTCATTTAACTTTTGTACCAAATGCAGGCCAAACTTGTCCATGATTTGAATGCAACCTCTGCTACGGAAGTGGGTGACCTCGATTATGACACCATAGTCAATGCCTATGAAAAGTTTAATGTTGATTTCTTCTTTACTGTTCCCGAAGATCAGGCATTGCTTATTTTGTCTCATTGTGTGTTTGACATGTCATCTGAAGAGTTGATCCTAAGGCATAGTGCTTATAGGTTGTTACTCTCGTTTGTTGAATTTGCTTCCTTAATTGTTGGTGAAGTTAAGGATGACCTTGAAATACCTCATAAGACAACTGATGATGGTCATTGGACAAAAGAATCAGTTAAGCGCATGATAAACAAGTTTCTCTTGAAGCATCTGGGAAATGCGATGAAGGGAGAAGCTTCTGTTAGAAAGGTATGGTCTTGTATAGCCCGTGTGAACATTACCTGCATTTTCCTCAACAAAAAAAAACAAAAAAAAACAAAAAAAAAACAAAAAACCGTTTTTACTAATCTAGATTAAAAGTATGCAGGGAGCTCTCTGCAGATCAAGTATCAAAACATCCTAGAATTCTCTTTCCAATATAAGCCTCCAAAATATTTTTTTACTATTATGCTATCACATCTAACCATTTTTTTTTTTTTTGCTCCATTTTATGATATATTGATGTGGTTTCAGGAATGGATTAATTTACTACGAGAAATGGTGTTAAAACTGCCAGATGTGGCGGACCTTAAGTCCTTGAAATCCCTTTCTGATAAAGACGCTGAAGTTGATTTTTTCAACAATATCGTTCACTTGCAGGTAAGATTTTTAGATCACATCCTGATAAGGCTCTAAATGTTCAGTTGATCAAATCAGATAAAATTACTTGTTTTTAATAGCAGTTATGGTCTTTGTTACCATTTATTTTGTCAAACAACCAGAGCATCTTGTTTGGTTTTTCCATTTTATATAATAGATATATATATATATATATATATATATCTCAGTCTTATACAATATATAACTCCATCAGCTTGCGTACCTCATTTATGAGAATAATTTCATCATTGTGGTTGCCAGGCTCCATCTCTTCCTTTTTGTTTTTTTCTCATCCATACTAATTTTCTTTTGCAGAGGCATAGAAGAGCGAGAGCGGTGCTACGCTTCAGGAGCGCTATCAATAGTATTGCCAAGGCAGAGGTGGTATTCGTTATGTTGCTAAATTTTGGTTTTTCAGAATATTACCAAGTTACTGATTTTTTTCCCTTTGCTTTTTGGCTTCCAGGGCATAATCCGCAAAGTGTTTATACCACTCTTTTTCAATATGTTATTTGAATTGCATGAAGGAAATGGTGAAAATATAAAAAATGCATGTATAGAGGCCCTCGCTTCAATTTCTGGCCAAATGAAATGGGATTCGTATTATTCTATGTTGATGAGATGCTTTAATGAGATAAAGATGAATCCAGATAAGCAGAAGATTATAATACGGTTAATCTGCTCTATTCTGAACCAGTTCCATTTCTCAGCAGCTGCAAACGCATGTGACAATGCTTCTGATACTGGAACCATTTTATTTGGTTCTTCAGTTATGTTACGTACGTGCAGTGGTTCTGCTTTGGTATCTGAGATACAAACGTCTCTTCAGAAAACTGTTCTTCCAAAGATTCAAAAGTTACTGGAATCTGATTCTGATAAGGTCAATGTTAACATCAGTGTTGCGGCACTTAAAGTATTAAAGTTGCTTCCGGGAGACATAATAGACTCGCAGCTTCCTAGTATCATTCATCGCATTTCAAACTTTCTGAAGAACCGTTTAGAAAGTGTTCGTGATGAAGCCAGGTCTGCTTTGGCTGCTTGTTTGAAGGAACTTGGGCTGGAATATTTACAGTTCATTGTCAGGGTTATGCGGACTACGTTAAAGCGAGGATATGAGCTGCATGTGCTGGGTTATACACTGAATTTCATTTTGTCAAAGTTCCTTTCAACTCCTGTTTGTGGTAAGCTGGATTACTGTTTGGAAGATCTCTTGTCTGTAGTGGAGAACGATATTCTTGGAGATGTTGCCGAGGAGAAAGAGGTAGAAAAGATTGCTTCGAAAATGAAAGAAACTAGGAAGCAGAAGTCTTTTGAAACCCTGAAATTGATTGCTCAGAGCGTTACATTCAAAAGCTATGCTTTGAAAATACTTTCCCCCGTTACATCTCAGTTGCAGAAACATCCGACGCCAAAAGTCAAAGCAAAATTGGAAAGCATGTTAAGTCACATAGCTGCTGGTATTGAATGCAATCCTTCAGTGAATCAGATGGACTTATTTGTCTTTATATTTGGCCTCATAAAGAGGGGATTGGAAATGAACAAAGTAAGGATGAGAATTTACCAATTCCAGGGGAAGATGGACATCATCAGAATGGAGTGTGTGGTAAAAAAATTTCTTCAGGCCAAGTTAAAGGTGCTAAGTCTCTGTCTTCACCTCTTATTATGGTCTTTGCTCTCGGAATATTGCATAAAAGTGTGAAGGACGTCAGGAAAAATGATTTACCGGTGTTGACAAGGCTAGATCCTTTTGTCCCATTTCTAGCAAGCTGCCTGAAGTCCAAGTATGACGATGTTTTATCTGCCACTCTTAAATGCCTTACTCTGCTGGTAAGATTGCCTTTACCGTCCCTTGGATCCCGAGTTGATGAAATAAAAGGATCTCTTTTTGGCATTGCCCAAAGTACAGTAAATACCAGCAGTTCTTTAATGCAGTCATGCCTAACATTATTGACTGTGCTTCTGAGAGGAACTAAAGCCACCCTTTCCTCTGAAGAGCTTCATTTGTTAATTCAGCTTCCACTTTTCGTTGATCTAGAAAGAAATCCCACTATTGTCGCTCTTTCACTTTTGAAGGCAATTGTCAAACGTAAGCTAGTTGCCCCTGAAATATATGATCTTGTAACACGAGTTGCAGAATTGATGGTAACAAGTCAGGTAGAGCCAATACGCCAAAGATGCAGCCAGATTTTGTTGCAATTTTTACTTGATTATCATCTTTCTAGAAAGCGTCTTCAACAGCATTTGGATTCCCTGCTTTCTAATCTTAGGCAAGTATTGGCTAACAGGCTGAAGAAGTTTTCTGATGGCCCTCCTATTTTTTATTTTTTATTTTTGTCTTTCATTGTTGAATTTTGTCATAATTTGTTATGCTTGACTTGCAGGTACCAACACCCAAGTGGAAGAAAAGCTGTGCTCGAAATGCTTCACACCATCATTGTTAAGTTTCCAAAAAGCGTTCTGGATGATCAGTCCCAGACACTATTTATCCATTTGGTGGTTTGCTTGGCTAATGATCAGGATACTGAAGTTCGTTCGATGACCGGTGCTGCTATTAAGGGTTTGATTGGTTGCATTAGTGCACATTCACTTCATTCCATTCTTGAGTTCAGTTTATCTTGGTATTTGGATAAGAAGTCGCAAGTTTGGGCTGCTGCAGCACAGGTAAAGTTCTCTCAAATTTTCCAACCAATCTCGAGTCCTTTTCTTTTTGTTTATTCTTTCTTATTATCTTTCTTCTTGTAATTTCATTTTCTGGATATTTAAAGGTAGTCTGGTTTACCTTGTAATGCAACAGATGCATATGCCAAGTGAAGATTTGAAGTATACAAACTACATTGAACTTTATTAGAATAAGAAGGATAGGAGAAGGTAAAACAAGAATAGAAAATTGATTGACAACTAAATGAACTTCACGTGGTTATTTACTTTAATCCCATATTTTTTTCCCCGTCTTTTATGCATTCCCATGGTGTATCCTTGAGCCTTTTTAACCATGTGAAAGTGGAATTTAAATCTCATACATTCTTGTGGTCACATATTAGTTTACAAGTAGTTATGCTTTCTTTAGATCAGTTGACGGCATGGGATAGGGCTTGTGGACAAATTTTGGTCTTCCTTGCCCCTTATCTCTGTGTTTTAGTCTGTAATTTGTTTTTATGCATCAGAGATCGTGACGAAAATGGCTGTTTTTCTTTTTTCTTATTTTGGTAGTTCTGATGCCTTTTGTCCAGGTTTTGGGGTTATTAGTTGAGCAAATGAAGAATGAATTTCAAAAACATATCAGCAGTGTATTGCCAAGGGCTGGAACTATTTTAAAGTCTGCCATCAGTGATGCTACGAATAGGTTACTCGATAATACTGATGAATCTATTATTCCCTTCTGGAAAGAGGCGTATTATTCACTGATTATGTTGGAGAAAATTTTGCACGTGTTCCATGATTTATGCTTTGATCGAGATCTTGAGGTATGTCATAATTGCTCTCTTACAGATTTTTGGCAGTCGGTTTGAAATAACATCACAATCATGTTTCCGGGTTTCTGTCTTTTTTAGTTTGCTTTAGTTTTTTTTTTTAAGTAAAAAAAGTACATATAGAAGTTATGAGCACGAATTTTTAGATTTGATTTAGAATAGCTTCGTCATGTCTCCATATGAGTTTGAATCCTATGTACTTTCTCGGAAGCTTGTTGTCAGCATGGTCTCTCGGGATTTGAAGTTGAAAAGGTCATCCAACTCGGCCATCTTGTAACCATTTTTTCTTGTGTGTCATCTAGGATATTTGGGAAACAATTTGCGAACTTCTCTTGCACCCTCACATGTGGTTACGAGGCATCTCAAGTCGCCTAGTGGCATTGTACTTTTCTACTATGACAGAGGCCTGCAAGAAAAATGATGAAGAAACTAAGACGACAGAGGCCTGCAAGAAAAAAGAAGAAAAAGCCAATCAAAGTATCTCAAGTCGCCTAGTGAAATTGTACATTTATACTGTGACAGAGGAAAAAGATGAAAAACCAGATCGAAGTTATTTTCTTATGAGGCCAAGTAGACTATTTATGATAGCCGTTTCCCTCTGTTGCCAGCTGAAGACAAAAGTCGGGGATGATGCAGCAAGTGACCTGATTGTGCAAAATCTCGTTCTCACAATTTCTTGTGTGCACTCTTTGATGGGACAGCTGGAGTGTGGAGAACCTCAGAAGTTTTGGTCAACCCTTGAACCGAATGAGCAAGGTTATTTTCTTAAAGCACTAAAGTTGCTTGATTCAGGGAAAGGGCAAAGCATGTTTTTATCACTTACGTCTGACAAATTTGAGAAGAAAGACGATACATGTGCCAAGGACATTAGGCACTTGCTTGTGTGCAACTTGCTTAAAAAGATGGGAAAGGTTGCCCTTCAAATGGAGGATGTTCAGGTTTGTATACCACTGTATTAAGCTCATTCAAGTATACTTGCTAATTTATGGGGTCTTTAGTATATTATTACTTACGATATTCTGATTGCTTCCTGCAGATGAAAATTGTCCTCAATAGTTTCAGCGAAATCTGTTCTCAAATCGATCAGGAAGATCGACGACTATATGCATATGAAATTGTGCTGCCCATATACAAAGTTTGTGAAGGATTTGCTGGAAAAGTGATCTCAGGTGATTTCTTCCGTTTCATTTTCTACTGATGCCTCGTTCAATAAAGCATCAGAGAAATTGGCCTATAATTAATTATTTGCTTTTTTTTTTTTCCTTTAATAAGAAAACTTCCTTTCATTAATGGAACAATAAAAAACAAAGAAAAGTGGATATGGAATTCTAAAAAACAAACAAATAGAACAGGGAAGTTAGTATCTTTGTTTGCATAGGCATTATAAGTGTTGCATATCGATACAATGCATGCATGCACATAGATACAACATATGCATACGAAAGACGATAAGCATTCGCCATTGAACTTATTTATCTTGAAAATCCATGTCGATATTCCCTCTTCTTTTAGCGTTATATCACGTTGAATTTCTTCTTAATGGGCCTGTTGCTTGTTTTCCAGATGAAATCAAGCAATTAGCGGTGAAAGTTTCTGAGAGTATACGAGAAAAGTTGGGCATCCAAACATTTGTGCACATTTACGGGGAGATCCGAAAATCCGTGAAGACGAAAAGGGATAAGAGGAAACGAGAAGAGAAGATCATGGCTGTTGTCAATCCTGAGCGAAACGCCAAGAGAAAACTCAGGGTTGCCGCTAAACATCGTGCCCACAAGAAAAGGAAGATAATGACGATGAAATTCGGACGATGGATGTAGAGCCAAAGAGAGAAAAAAAAAAAGAGTCGATTGCTCGTTTGGTTGCTTCAACAGGCTGTTGGAACAGATTGTCGAAAATCAAAAGTCGTCTTCTTTTCATTGGATGATTCTCTTCAAATGCCTGTTTCTCGTGGATAAACTTCCAGTGTAGCCCGGGAGAAGCAATGAGAAGCTTGGCAACGCCACTACGTGGAAACCATGATACCGGCACTGATCTTTGCAAATATCTATATATTTTTTTATTCTTTCTATTTATGTTAATATGTCTTATCAAAATTTTGACCCACCCAACCTTGCATGTGAATCACTGGTCAGTGGTTAGCATTGATTGAAAAGTCTTCTTTTTCTCTTCTTTCATTTGCCTCATTCCATTGCTCTGTGGCAGCACCATTGTCAATGGACGGGCATCCATTTTCCTTGTCGTACTCAGATATAGAATTATCGCTAGCAGTGTGTTTCCAAAGAGATAATTGTCCAAAGCAGTTTTGATGCGAAAACCAACTTTGGCGAGGTCTAAAAATAGAAATGGTTATACGTAAGTCATTTTAAAAATTTTAAAAAATTTATATTTACCGTTAAAATCATATTTTAGAAATTAAAAAGTTAAAATAATTTATTCATGAAAGTAATTTATGAGGTAAATTAATTGTAAATATGCTTGATAAATAAACTATATATATATATATTTTGGAAATATATTGTTTGTTTAAATTATTTGAAATCTGTTATTTTTCTCTTTAAATTTCAAAAAAGCCTCCAACGTGATTCCTGGTTCGGCCGTCGCCCCTCGTGGGGAACCTCGCACAGTTGGTGGTGGGATTGTCGGAAATTTACCAAAAAAAAAAAAAGGGTAAATTTGTTGGATTGGGTTGGTCCTTGAACTTTTATTTTTTGGTAAAAATACCCTTAAACTCTTAAATTGATGAGAGTTTGGTTCAACTATATTATCCTAAAAATTTAATAAGTTCAAAAATCCCCAACAAAAAATTGTAATGAGAAAAAATAAATTTTTACAAATAGACAAATAAAAGATGGTTATTATTGACTGTCTTTTATTTTAAACTGATTTGTCTCTTCACAATAAACAACATTTTTATTTCTATCTTTATCTTTTTTTTTTTTTTTTTTTTTTTTTCTGGTTTTTGAAGATTTGTAAACTCCCCCCCCCCCCCCCCCAAATTTATGTTGGATATTGCTATGAGCTTATTTATATTTTAGGGTAACATAATACTTTTATTCAAAAACAAATATATGTCGTCATACTCTGCTAGTCGAGGTAACCTCCCCCATCGGTGTCACGCCATCGTCATAACCCCATCTTAGTCCAAAATTTAACGTGAGGACCAAAATACACATTTTTAAAAGAGTTTAGGGGTATTTTAATAATAAAAAATAGATTAAGGATCAAAATCTCACTTATTTAAAAGTTCATGGGTACTTTTATCAAAAAATAAAGTTTATGGACTAAACTTTTGTCTACTTAAAAGTTCAGGGATCAATCAAATAATTAACAAAAAAAAAAAAATTTCCTTCCTATTCTCCGCCATCCAAGGTTGCTCCAGCATCGGCCGATGACTCGTTACACGTGACAACCTTCGACTTACACAACGGTGCTGTTGGTGACTATACGATGCCCGGCATGGTTGCTGCTCAACCTCTGTAATTTCTTCTTCATTTTTTTTTTCACGAAAGTTTTCCTTTTTTATTTGTTTATTTTTCAAGTTTGATTGTGTGTATAAGATCTTATAATAATATTGGTGAAAATAAAAAATGATCTAATGATAAAAAAAAAAATTTCTCCATTGATGAGTTAAAAAAAGTGGTCTCACTGTAGTCTTTCCCCTTCTAAACATTTAGCATTTACTAAAATGATGTTTCAAAAAGAAAAAAAAAACTCCAACTTAAAGCATTTACCAAATATATATACACAAAATCTATACCAATTATAATGTGGCAGGTTATTTATGTCTAAAGTTTCCTTTTGGTTTGGTTTTCACAGTTTTCTATCTTTTATTGTTGTTAATATGTCGTTTGTATTCTAATTTTTGGTTGTTCAGGAATTAGGATATAAAACATGACTATGTTTAGTGTACGAATAACTTGTTCAAAACACCATTGGACATTTTTGTAGAGAGAGAGGAAATTTTGGCCTTTTTTTATTTTTTGGTTTCTTGTTTTGATGGCTCTGCTTTGTGTCCAGGGTTTTGGTCTTATTATTTGAAGTTTGGGAGGAAAGAATTTCAAAAATATATCTGCAGTGTATTTCCAAGGGCTAGAACTATTTTCAACCGTTCTCAAGCAGATAGTGGTTGGTTTTGAATATTATTACACTCACGTATCCATTAAAAAAGGGGGCAAAAAAAAAAAAAAAAAAGCAAGTGCAGAACTACAGATAGAAGTTATGAGCACGTTTGTAAGTTTTAGATACAGAATAGCTTAGTCCTGTCACCATGGGAGTTTAAGTGCTATGAACTAGGTCTGCTGCTTGTTGTCAGCATGATCTTAGGGACTGTTTGGGAGGACGTTTTGAGACATTGTTTTGGAGATTAGGTTGGAAACGTGTGTTTGGAGTGAAAACTTTTAGAAAAATTTTGTGATAAAAAGAATGGCACAAAATTTGAAATGTGTTAAGAAAAAAAGATGCAAATTAGATTTTGTATTGTTCATCTCGTCGTTTCGAGTATTCTGATATAAGAATCATCTTATTTTGATTTGAAATGAAAAAATTTTGTACTTTTAAAATTTGAGGGTTTTTTTTTTTTAAATAAAAGAGAGAGAAAATTTTATATAGCTATATTTTAGGAAAATTAAATTGGATGGTCTGTTTTGGTCATCCTATCTAATAGATAATTGATTTTTTTTTATTTAGCACAATAGTCGTTTCTCAGTTTCTACGGACTTGATCAATCAGTGATTGACCGTTATTAATTAATGATTTATTTGAAAATTGATATTTATTTTATGGTCAATTAATAATTGATTACGGTCAATCAATAATTTATCAAATTAACAATATTTTGTGATCAATTATTGATTGATCATTTAAAAAAATTGATTAACTATTTAAAAAAAATGTATTTTAACTAATTTTTTTGAAATTTTGATCATTTATTAAAAAACTTATTTAAAAAAAAAAAGACTATTTACCCTTAAATCCCTGAATGATTTATTTTAGACATACAACCTAATATGCCTAAACTTTTTTTCCTCCCTCTTAAATGGCCTAATGACTATGTTTTGATCGATCAATTTTCATCATCTTCCCCATACTCCCATCTCTCTCCCCATCTCTTTCTCTCTCCTCCCTCTGCCCATTTCTCTCTTCTGTCCTTTGGAGGGAGGGAGGGAGGGGGCTTTGCCGGAGAATAGAGAGAAAGTTGCATTTTTTGTTTTTTTATTTTAATTTTTTAATGGTAAATCACTATAGTTAATCATTAATTGATTAGAAAAATACTGATTTTGGTTATGGTCAATTAATTAAGAAAATTGGTGATTCATGTTATGGTCAATCAGTGATTTATCATGATTAATCAATAATTTACCTATGATCAATAAATGATTTATCCAAAGTCAATCAGTGATTAACCAAATATAATCAATTATTAAATATAGTCAATTAGTGATTGACAATTCACAAAATTGAGAACAAAAAGTATTTAAAATAATTTTTAAAAACTTGGCCAGTTGTTCAAAAACTTCTTTAAAAAAATAAAAATTATTTACCTATAAATCCTTTATTTTATTTCTATGTCCAAGACATCTTTTGTCTAGAGTACTATTTAAAAAAAAAAAAAAAAGTAAAACTCCAATCATGTATTGTAGAAAATAAATTCTAGAAATCAACCAGAATAACTATTAAAAAAAAAAAAAACTTAGGAATAGCTATTCGAATTGTGATTCCACAAAAATGACTGAATACATATTTCTAGAGAGATTAATTGTAATGCTCTTTTCATCCCCTTTTTTTTTTTTTTTAAGAAAAAAATTGTATTTAATTAAAGAACCATAAAATCATCAATTCAAATGATCCCGTGGCATATGAGATAAAACACTCCACCAAATGCGTATACAATGAGTTCTCTGCTTCGTGGCCTTTTTGCAAGGAAGGCTCGATGGTAGCGGAAACGAAGTTGCTCCGGAAAATGAAAGAGAAGGATCTCCCATGTAATGAGATCAGTCATGCAACTGCCATTAATGGGTTTTGTAAGGCTGGAGAAACTTGGAAGGCTCTTCAGCTGCTTAAGCAAATGTCCAGCAATGGAGAGGATTAAACCCAATCAACACTGTTTTAGTCCAATCATCGGCAGCCTCTGTAAAAGAAGGACGAATAGATGAGGCCTTGATTTTGTTTCAAGATATGACCAATTTTGGTGTTCCGCCGGATGTCGTTTGTTACACCTCTTTGGTTCATGAATTGTGCAAATTTGATCGTTGGGAAGAATCCAAGAGATTCATAGTCGACATGCTTGATCGTGGAATTTCACCTAATTTACATACCTTTAATGCTCTAATCGATTCTCCTTAATTGTAAGCGAGGGAAAGCTCAAGAAGCAATTCACTGTTCGGATTGATGACTAGAAAAGGCATACAACCAGATATTTTCACGTTCACTTCTCTAATTTCTTCTTTGTGCAAGTCTGGTCGATGGGAGGAGGCATCTCGATTGTCAGAAAACATGATCGATCGTGCAAAAATGGAAGGACTAGAGAGGCGCTTGATCTTATGGCGGCAATGACCGTTCGTGGTCTAAAGCCCAATATCATCACCTACAACTCTTTACTCTATGGGTTGTGCCATTCAAGCAAATGGAGTGAAGCCATCAAGTTGTTTGAGAAAATGAAATGTCAAGCTATTTCCCCTAATGTGATTACATATAGTGTTCTTGTGGATGCTTTTTCCAAAAAGGGAAGGATATATGTTCGAAGCTAAAATGATTCGGAGAGATTTATGCTCTATTGTTGTCACTTATAGCTCATTAATTAGTGGATTGTGCCTTTCGGGTCAGTTGAAAAAGTTCAAAGAGTTTCTTAGATGATATGGCACGTCGGGATATCTCTCATGATGGTGTAACCCTGAATGGCATTTTGAATGCTTATTCTGAAATAGGTATGATGGATGAGGCGCAGAAATTTTTAATTGAAATGACTCGCTATGGTGTAGATCCTGATGTGATAAGTTACAACCTTTTAATTAAGAGGTATTGTTTGCAAGGTGACATGGACGAGGCTCAGGAGATCGTCGAGCAAATGGCTTCAAAAGGTGTTATGCCAGATGCTGTTTCCTATTGCACATTGGTTGAAGGCTACATAAAGGTTGAAAGAACAGATGTTGCTCTCAAGCTTCTCAAGGACATGATCCAGAAAGGGATTTTGCCTGATAATACAGATGTGATGCGAAGAGTCTCGAAAAAAAATTCGTGCTAAAAGTCTTCAAGCAAGTTTACAATAACTCTTTTTAGCTGGGATCTTGAATTGCTAACAATTATGTAACTCACTTTATTTGCTAATTATGACTCGTTAGACTTAGTAGATGCTTTATGAAGTATTATCTTGAATGACTTTTCTTCTGATATTTAAGATGACTTAAGTTTAATGATACTAAATATAATCAACATGTTTTCTAGGTTTAAAGTCTTCTTTTGTATTTCATAGTTTTCTGTCCTTAATTTTTGTTAACATACCGTTTATGTTCTAATTTTTGGTCGTTTAGGATATAAAATGAGATAATCTTTAGGTTACGAATGGCATATGGTTGAACCAACCATAGGATGTTTTGTTTTATATAGAAAACATAAATTCACTTTATTCCATTATTGAGTTCAGTTTATCTTGGTATTTGGATAGGAAGCCATGGCTTGGAGTGTTGCATACCAGGTAAAGAAATATGAACTTTTCCATTCACATGTGTAATCTTGAAATCCTTTTCTTTTGGCTTATTCTTGCTTTTTCTCTTGTTCTTTTATTTTTGTAATTTAATCTCTCTTCATTTCATTTCCTAGAATATTCGAAGGTAGTGGTTTATTGAGTAATTTAAACGACGCAAATGTCTTAGTGGACTCATTTAAGTAAACAAACGACGTTGAAGTTTTTGAGAACAATAAGAATATGACATTAAAATTAGAAAATAAAATTTTTAACATAAAAATTTATTGATAATGAAAAGAATTTAAAATGAACATTTTTTGTAATATCACGCCCTTTTTCTCTCACTTTTGCACTTCTGTTTGTTCTTCCTTTGTGTATGATGTATCTGATAGGATTTATGAATATGATCAGTTTGTTTCGGTTTTATTATTTGAAGTTGTGAAGAAAGAATTTAGAAATATTACGACTTTTGTTGTACCAGTTGCATTCAATTTTTTTTTCCAGCTTTAATTATTTACTGTTTACTATTATGATTTTACAACTCAAACTTTTAAAGTCCATAACTTTGCACGTACAAGTCCAAATAAATGATTTTTTTTAAAGGCATAGAATTTTGAACCGAACGAAATAAGCTCTATACAGATTTTTTTTTCCCCTGAACACATTCATGTTTTTACACTTTTTAGCTCCAGTCATTTAAACCTGTGCACCAAACGTATAAAAATTCAACTCAAATCTAACCCAAAAAACTCAAGTCAAACCCGTGCACCAAATGGAGGTAGAATGGCTTAGTCCTATCTTTATGGGAGTCTGAATCCTTCATTTACTAGGTCTGCTGCTTGTTGTCAGCATGATCTTAGACATGGAATTTTTTGTCTGGATTTAAAAAGGTCAGATTTTGTATATGTCGTTAGTTAGTTAGTAGTATAACAGATTAGTAGAAGTTGTTACTGGCTAGTTAGAGAATATGACTGATCAGAGAAAGTGGTTCGTAATGTGTTAGGAATGGAGTTAGGAGTATAAAAGGAGGGATGGGAGGTTAAGTGGTAATTAGGCTAAAATTGGTGAGGGTAAAATCTTGGTTAGCGAAGCAAAGAGAGATTCAATGGAGTTTCGAAGGTCTGCATTGTTCTACGGCCTTGTAGCTGCCCTAATTCATCAATAAAGATTCAATAACATGTGGCTGGACCCAGCTAAATATGGGCTGCCTACGTACCCACGTTAAGGAATCAAGCCACTGGTAGTTCGTCTATATTCTCACAAGAAAACGTTTGAAGTTCATCAGTAGTTCTTAGAACGTGAAAAAGTACTAAATATACAAATTAACAAGTACTAACTATCATTTGAGTAATCGTTGCAAAATCGTCCTCATTTGCTCCGGTCGCCTCCGGTTGCCTCTATTTAGATAAGATGGATATATCGGACTACAAGTTGTTTCATCGAAATTAGTGGTTGGCAAGAATTCGTTTTTTCAGTGAAATTCTTACCTTCGTTGTATGGTAGACGAAAATGTCAGCCTCTTCTAGGTTTTTCTAAAAGCTTCATAGAGTATATCCGCTCTTTCCCTTTTGTGAATCCCCTGTTTGGGTCAATGTTCCAGAGACTGCATCTATTAGAGCTCATATAATTAGTAATCGTGATACTGATAAGTGATAACATAGTGATTAACCGGAATGTTAAACTATAGTCCTAGTTTAGCATCCACCAATTCTGATTGTCGACTGATCCATAGGCGAGGACGGATTATAGTAATTTGTTCTAACCCAAAACATAGACAAAGACGAGAATAGAGAATTTTTAGAAAAAAAGGGGCCAGGGAACTCCATAAGTCTAAAGGACCCAATGTTCAAATAAATAAAAATAAATAAAAGCTTTGTTTTGATGTCAAATGGATATATCCATTTATCTTTGGCTTAGATTTATGAGTATAGTTTTAGTTATTTCTGAAGCTTAATAAAAAGAAAGCAAGCATTCAAATTACTTGCATGTAATTAGATACTTTTTAAACAAATTTAAATAAATGATTGAAATTTTTTTTATTTAGGAAAATGAATGTTAATAAGTGATTGATCATTGACCATAATAAATTAGTAATTAATCACAGTCAACCAGTGAAAAAATATATATTAACATTAAATATATATTAACATTGATTAATTACTGATTAACCTTGTCAATTAGCCAATTACATATTTTTTCTAACTTCACATAACTTCGATGCATTTATGAAAAAGTTCTTAAAAGAGCTCATTTATTCACAAATTCAATTTTCTTTTAAATTTAAAAAGTAAAGTGAGTGATCAAAAAATTTAAAGTGATCTTAAAATTAGGGGTTTATGTGGAGAATTGTCCAAAACAAATTTTAATATTTCACCAACCTTAAATATTTCATAGGAGATTTATTGACACCCCCATTTTACTTTTCCCACCTATTTTTTAACAAATTATTTTATTATTATATTGTCCATTGGTAAAATTACATATAAGCACAACAATGTTTACCAAAACTACTTATTGCACCCTCCGTTAAAAAAAAAAACAAAAAGCTATTTACCTTAGTTTTTACTTAAAAAAAAACTCAGGTTCCTTAATTTTTAGAAGAATACAAGATGAACACAAATAGTGATTGTGAAAAATAAATCGTTTTTTTTTTTCCCTTGACAATTTTTAATTGTATTCTATATGTGAATTCTTTTATTTTTTGAAAATTTTTTTCCTGGAGCGGATTTTTTTTTTACCTCACATGGGAAAGGTTACGGTAGAGACCCTCTGAGGGTCTCTACCGGTAAATACCTTTTTTGGACCGTTAAAATTTAATCGAACGGTTCAAATGTTGATTGTGTACGATATTTATCATGCACCTAACCTCACACAATCATTCCCACCTAAACTCTTTTCCGTCGCCGGCGATCTTTCCGCCGCCGGCGACGGACGCCGGCGACTCATCCCCGACGCCGGCGACCCAACTCCGGCCACCTCCGGCCCCAGCCCCGACCGCCGGCCGTCGCCGCCGGCGACCCTATTTCTCTCTCTTCCCCTTTCTCCTCTTCTCTCTCTCTCTTCCCCTCTCTCTCTTCCCCTCCCTCCCGCCGGCCCCCACCCCGGCCGGCCCCCACCCACCCCCGGCCGCCTCCCTCCCCCGGCCGCCACCCTCCCCCGGCACCCCCCCGACGACCCCCCTCTCTCTTCCCCTTTCTCTCTCTTCTCTCTCTCTCTTCCCCTCTCTCTCTCTTCCCCTCCCTCCCGCCGGCCCCCACCCCCGGCCCCAGCCAGCCCCCGGCCACGCCCCCCTCCCCCGGCCTCCCCCCACCCCCGACGACCCCCCCTCCCCCCGGCCGCCACCCTCCCCGGCCCCCCCCCCCCTGTCGCGATTTCGCAAAATCGCGAAATCGCGAAATCGCGATTTTGCGAAATCGCGCGAGGGGGGGGCCGGGGAGGGTGGCGGCCGGGGGGAGGGGGGGTCGTCGGGGGTGGGGGGAGGCCGGGGGAGGGGGCGTGGCCGGGGGCTGACTGGGGGGCCGGGGGTGGGGCCGGCGGGAGGGAGGGGAAGAGAGAGAGAGGGGAAGAGAGAGAGAGAAGAGAAGAGAGAGAAAGGGAAAGAGAGAGGGGGGGTCGTCGGGGGGGTGCCGGGGGAGGGTGGCGGCCGGGGGAGGGAGGCGGCCGGGGGTGGGGGAGGCCGGGGGTGGGGGCCGGCCGGGGTGGGGCCGGCGGGAGGGAGGGGAAGAGAGAGAGAGAAGAGGAGAAAGGGGAAGAGAGAGAAAATAGGATCGCCGGCGGCGACGGCCGGTGGCCGGGGCTGGGGCCGGAGGTGGCCGGAGTTGGGTCGCCGGCGTCGGGATGAGTCGCCGGCGGCAGAAAGATCGCCGGCGACGGAAAAGAGTTTAGGTGGGAATGATTGTGTGAGGTTAGGTGCATGATAAATATCGTACACAATCAACATTTAAACCGTTCGATTAAATCTTAACGGTCTAAAAAAAGTATTTACCGGTAGAGATCCTCAGAGGGTCTCTACCGTAACCTTTCCCATTTCATTAACTTTTCCTTATTTTTTCAATTATTCTAATATTATTTTTTCACACGACAGAGAGGAAGGCACCGACTTTAAAAAACGACATGTTAATTACACACAGTCTCTCTCACAATGGCTTGTTCGGGAACAAACCGGAGGGTTTAAACCGTACGGAGCCCAGACGGCTGAAGACTGAAGAGGAAAAAGACCGTCACAGGCGCCACAAATCCATTTTAGAGAGAGAAAGTTAGAGAGAGAAAGAGAGATGAGGAAGAGGTTCGGCGGCGGCGGCGGCTCCTTCTCCCAACCGATGCGTCACGTCCTCCGCCGCCGTCTCGATGCCTTCAAGCACCTCCATTCCTCCACCGTTGACGAGATCGTCGACCACCTCCGGTCGACCTACCCCGACTATCGCCGCGACAAGCTCGCCGTCCTCACCAGGTTCGTACAACAAACCCTAGACTCCTCTCCTGGGAAACCTCTCCCCAAGAAGCAATCCCGATCTCCTCCATCGCCGCCGTTCTTGTTCGCCGACGACGACGATGATGATGACGGAGATGGAGGTCGGACCGCTTCTCGAAAGAAGCCGAAGAGGTCCGTCGATGACGACGGCGAGGAGAGGTTGCGGCGGATGGAGCAGGTTCACCTCCGGAGGATTCAGCGGAGCGATCAGAACGGTCCGTCTACTTCGGAGGTATCGACGTCCGGCGATGAATCTTCGTCGGGATCGGAGGAGGGAGAGGAAGACTCCGATGATGGCGATGGAGCGGTTTCGACGTCGGAGGATGCGGTTTACGGAGAGAAATTGGAGCCGAAAGTCGACCTGATGAAGTCGATGCTGCGAGATTCCTATAAAGAAGCTAATAGTGCTGCCGCGAAAGTGAAGTCGGCGGCGGAGAAGGACAAGGAGAAGGGAAAGGAGAAGAATTTGGAGCTCGAGCTTCCCGACAGCCGCGAGAAAGTCCGTATGATGAGCGGCATTGGCGGTGGAGGAGGAGGACGGAAGAGGTTGCCTGTTGAGTCTAAGAGGGAGGCCAAGGATGGTTCGAGCTCGGTGGCCGATGTCGAGGTGAAGGGAAATAGTGAAGGGCCGAGGTTTAGGGATTTTGGAGGGATGAAGAAGGTGCTGGAGGAGCTGGAGACAGAGGTGCTTTTGCCGCTTTACCACCCTCAGATTCCACGGCATCTCGGAGTTCGGCCGATTACCGGAATCCTCTTTCACGGTCCTCCTGGCTGTGGCAAGACCAAGTTGGCTCACGCCATTGCCAATGAGACTGGGGTGCCGTTTTACAAGATTTCCGCCACTGAGATCGTCTCTGGTGTATCAGGTCAGAGTCCCATTTATCTACCAACTTTGTCGTGTTTTTGCTCATACTCATGAACCTTGTTTGGATTGGAGTCTTCTTACATTAAACGAGCCTTGATTTTACATCTGAATTGTAAAACACAGTTGAATATTATAAATAAGAACCAGAAGATTCTATTTCTTATGGGATTGTGTGACTATTTCTAAACTGTTTCTGATAAATCAAGTTGGTTATTTCTTTTGCTCAAACACTCACGAGAAGTAAAGATAGTATAAAATGTAGCTAGGAGTCAGATTCAGAATCAGAACGTAGGAGAAGAGTAGAGTACTTGCTAATCGTGTTTTTCCTTTTAAGCTTAAGTTTTCGCGTTTCTCCCCAAAATGCTGATGCTGTGATGGAGAAATGTCTTATTTTGTGACACGTATTTCAATAATTACTTTTACATGGGCACTTATTCAGGTGCATCTGAAGAAAATATACGGGAGCTTTTCTTAAAAGCGCAAAGGACTGCACCTTCGATTGTGTTTATCGATGAGATTGATGCTATTGCTTCAAAAAGAGAGAATTTACAGAGAGAGATGGAGCGGCGGATTGTGACACAATTGATGACGTGTATGGATGAATCTCATAGGCTTGTGAAACCAACTCATGTAAATTCAGAATCAAAATCTCCTGATAGTACACCTGGTTATGTTCTTGTTATTGGAGCTAGTAATAGACCTGATACTATTGATCCTGCACTAAGGAGACCTGGGCGTTTTGATCGTGAGATTTCTTTAGGTGTGCCAGATGAGGCTGCAAGAGCAGAAATCCTTTCTGTTCGTATTAATAGCAACAGGATGAGACTTGAAGGTTCTTTTGATATTCATAAAATAGCCAGGTCCACGCCGGGTTTTGTTGGAGCTGATTTGGAAGCTTTGGCTAACAAAGCAGGAAACCTTGCCATGAAGAGGATTGCAGATGAAAAAAGGTCTGAGATATCTAAAGATTGTAAAGATGAGGAGCATGATAAAGAGTGGTGGAAGGAACCTTGGCTGCCTGAAGAAATGGAGAAGCTTACCATCACTATGGAAGATTTTGAGGTAATCTTAAATTTTTGTTTCTTTTTTAACCCCCAAGTATAATTTCCAACTTTTCTGAATATATAATGTTCCTAGTGTTATTAGAAGAAGTAATATTTTTCAAGACGAGTTTCAAAATTTGTTATAAACAACTCTCTGCTGGAGAAAGGTGTCCCGAATGTCATGCTGAAAAATAGTATAAAAGTAGTTCAGCTTTTGAAAATTAGTTAATCAGTTAGAATATTAGCCATCAAAAGCATACGTCTTGTCACTTTTGGCTACAAGTTTTTGGTGGTTGGGGGATGTGGGGGTGGGACTCTTTTTATTCAACAAAAAAATTTATTGTGTTTGCTCAAAAGATGGTGAAGATAATCATCATTTTATTGCCTTAAGTAGGTCTTTGACATAACTATGTGGATTTTGTTTTTGTGATATCTTGCAGGAAGCAGTGAAAATGGTTCAACCTTCTTCTAAAAGAGAAGGATTCTCTAGCATTCCTGACACAAAATGGGAAGATGTTGGTGGGCTCGATCTTTTGAGACAGGAATTTGATCGTTATATAATTAGGCGTATTAAATGCCCTGAGGAATATGAGGTACTTTTCAACATGATAATGAACAAAAAAACCTTTCATCAGTTTGAGAACTATTTATAATTTTTTTTTTGGAGCATTTGATACAAGCTTAGCATGTAAGCAAGTATAATCTATATTTTGATATATATATATATATATATATATCTCTTGGTTCTTCAGATTGTTAAACAATTCAGATGGGGTTAGTTTGTTTAACAATTGAGTTCTTGTCTTTACTATTGTTTGATAGCTGAGTAATTTGATTAATTAATGAAGACATGCTGCAACCATGCTTTGAATTGTTACTCTTCTAAAGCGTTGTTGGTGGAGTTAAATGGCTGCTTATGAATCTTGAAACAAATTTTGTCTAGGCATTTGGAGTAAATTTAGAGACGGGATTTTTGCTATATGGGCCTCCAGGATGTGGCAAGACTTTGATAGCAAAAGCCGTTGCCAATGAAGCAGGAGCTAATTTTATTCATGTTAAGGTCAGTCTTTCACCTTCACGGGAAAGAAACCTTTGAAAATTTTTTCGTGTGAAAGTTATTTTTTCCTTTTAAGTTGTGAAATTGCATTCATATGATTCTGTGCTTTTTTGTTTATAGGGCCCTGAACTTCTGAATAAATATGTTGGAGAGAGTGAGCATTCAGTACGAACCTTATTTAGTCGTGCGAGGACGTGTTCACCATGCATAATTTTCTTTGACGAGGTTTGTGGTTGTGGCTCCTTTCTGTCACATATAACACTGGAAGCTTCACCAGAAGCAAACATGAAGAGGTTCCTCTGCTTTGTAGATAAGGCTTGCTGCATAATTGACTAAGAATCTCTTGTGCACTCACCCCCATCTTTATAGGGGCGTATGCTCTTCGCTTGCTGTTTACTATATGAGGCGTGTCAAAAGCGTTAATTTAGTGTTGTCTTGCATCTCACCCTACTCTTTCATTTCTGCTTAAGCTTCCCCTTGGAATTTTCATGGGGGGGGAAAAAAAGATAGAAAGCTTCCCCTTAGAATTATTAACACCATTCAAACACTAATCAACTATTTGATATTGCCTTTTATTGGTTAAAATAATATAACTGGATTACTTAGGATCATAGTGAGGAAAGTAGGTCAAACTCGAATGAGGCACTCTACATTATAGCTTTGTGTTTAATTTCTTCCAAGCTTGATATATGCTACCAATAGAGCACCTATAAGATAACATGTTCGAGTTATGGTTTCTGTTCTTTGAATGTTGGCAGAAATTATCTTCTGCTTGCTACTCTATTTTTCTTTGAACTTTATCTCCTTTTTTTTTTCTTTCTATTTTTTCTTCTAGGTGGATGCCTTGACAACTAAGCGGGGAAGTGAAGGGG
>CM046368.1:7951051-7994848 GCA_025413025.1 Ficus hispida | reverse complement strand
AAAAAAAAAAATATTGTAAAAATACTTAGTTTACCATTTTTGGTGTTAGTTTTTCTCTTTCACGTGTGATATCAGTAAATTCTTATAATAATACTTGAGGTGTGAAGACACTTGTCATCTTTTTATTTTTAATAAGCAAATATATGCTTATATATTGGTGTTGGCATGGGGTGTGAAAAATATGAAATTAGCTAAAAAACCATCTTTGATAGTAATTAATAATGACATATAACTAGTCTGTACCAACTCAATAGGGTATAAAAGTGATAATTACGATACATATATTTTTAAGTTTTAACAAAGTGGAGCTGTTTGGGATCCCGGAGTCCAGTTTTGCTCCCTCTATTGTGTGGATCCCACCCCCACCTTCACTTCGTTCTCATTAGGTTAGTGGGGCCACTTATTAGAGAATGCGGAGCTGATTTTACGATGCCAGTCCGTCTTAATATATTTATCGGATTTATCGGAGTTTCCTTTGAGTTGAGATTTTTAAATTTTAATAGTAAATTTTTTTTAAATTTTAAAAAGATAAAATAATTTAAAAAAAAAATTAAAATTTTTAAAAATAAAAAATAAAAAAAATTAAATTAATTAATTGAGTAATCGTATCAAACACTACTTAAATGTGTGGATTGACCCCACTCTTCTCACGAGGTCGGTGGGCCTACCTATGAGAGTGCCGAGCTGATTTTTGATTTTGGCTCACCTCAACATATTTGTCAGTGCCTGTGGTGAGTTCTGCCCTCTCTCATCGTGTGGATTCTCAACCCCCCACCTCACATCATGAAATATGTTAGAATACACGTCCGAATTTATGTGGGGCCCACCTAATTAATGCAAATATCAGGAGATTTTGTGATATTTAATTTTTTCTGTTTTCGTTTGTCATTGATTGTGCGTGTGGCTATAATGTGAGCAGGGTCAGGAGGATTTTCGTACCTGCATGAGCCTATGTGGTGGGCAGGGATGATAGCTAGTAAGTTCTATTTTGACATGTTATTTTCTTTCTGGAAACATCGTTTAGAAAATTCACTATTTTGCACTTTTCTTTCTTCATTCATTCATGCTCTAACGTTGTGGAATGTCTTCCTCTATGCCTTACCTTAGAGTTATGGTAATGAAATCTTTTAATATTTCTGTTCTTATTTCTCTTTGGAACACAAAAATAATCTATCTATTCTCTTTCTCTCTCTCTTTCTCATTGGGTGTGTGTGTGTTTTTTTTTTTTCCTTATTTTTATTTTTGGAACATAAATACAAGTATAGCGTTATATTTGAATATTTATTTGGAAAGTCATTGTCTGATCTTATAATTTTCTTTTCTTTTTTCCTTTTGGTATTCTCTTATGATCTCCATCCACGGATCTTGATAAAAATTTCAAAGAACATTCTAATTCATACGGACTCAGATCTTCCGTTTAATTTTAGTGTCTCAATTGGTGTTAACCATCCATATTATACCAGAGTATTGATAAAAGTTATAATTCAAAATATAAACATAATATATTTGATTAAATAATCATGTCATAATATGGCTAGTAGACATCATTTTAAACACATAAAAATTGAACATGTGATCCGAGTCTTCTTTTTAAAATATAAGCCCAAACTTAGAGGACACTGTTCTAAATTTTAATTTTCGTCCCTTTTTTTTTCCCACGTTGTTGCGTTAAAGGAGATTATTTGTACATATAAAGATCTTCTTCTCCAAGTCAACGTTGACTTTTTTCCCCCTTTTGTAGTGGTTGTTGGGGAAATAGCCAATTTTGCTGCTTATGCATATGCTCCAGCAATTCTTGTGACTCCCTTGGGTGCTTTGAGTATAATTTTCAGGTATTCAACATTTTTTCATTGCATTATTCATAAATTTAGGAGAAGTTTTTTTCATGAACCCTTTTCGTCGAATTAATTTAACAAGTTAATTACAAATATCTTTATGGCTATAAATCTGATCTTGTGTTCAAGTATAATCATATGACAATCCTGTTATGCAGTGCAGTGCTCGCTCATTTCATTTAAGGGAAAAATTGCATATCTTTGGCGTGCTCGGTTGTATTCTCTGCATGGTCGGCTCGACGAGCATCGTTTTGCATGCTCCGCAGGAGAAGTTATAGATTCAGTCAAGCAAGTGTGGCACCTTGCTACAGAACCAGGTATTCGATTTCCTAATTTTAGTCAACTATTAGATCCAGCATAATTAGTGACGAAACCACGTTACTATAAATGGGGGCACATGCCCTCACTACTCTTTTGAGATTCTCCTATTCATATATCCTCGTCTTACAAGAAATTCCACTCAATAAATGAAATATGTCATTGTGCTCCTTTTTATAAGAAAAGTTATAAATGAACTACACATAACAATTAAAATAAACAACTGAAAAAATTTCTGACTCCGTCATTTGATATATTTTTGCATTCAAAGTATGTGGATTGAATAGGTGGTTATTTGTCACCATATTGTCTCTAAAGTTGATGGAATTGCATTATTTAAAATATGAAAATGATTTAATCTTCTAATCATAATTATTACCAAGTTAATCAAGCTTTTATTTTTCTGTTACTAATTTTATAGGACATGCTAGCTTAATAGAAAATAGTTATAGTTCTAAAGATTTAAATACTATATTCCAAGTTACTGTTTCTGTCAACAGGTTTCATCGTCTACACAGGTATAGTTTTGGTCGTGGTTGTGGTGCTAATCTTCAGGTATGTTCCGCGCTACGGAAAGACCCACATGGTGGTGTATGTTGGAATCTGCTCGCTCATGGGTTCGCTAACGGTTTGTGATTTCTTCGTTTTCGGTTCGTTTCTTCCGTTGCAGAAATTGTCTATTTTAGTTCTTAAATTTTTTTTTTTTTTTTTTTATTGTTCTATTTGTAGGTAATGAGTGTGAAAGCATTAGGAATTGCATTGAAGCTGACATTTGAAGGATCAAACCAGTTTATTTATTTCCAAACATGGATTTTTACTGTGGTAGTGACAGGATGTTGCCTTTTGCAGATTAACTACTTAAACAAGGTAATTTTTTTCACACGTCAAAAATTTTTCCTATCTGGCGGATTTCGAATTCTGACTTTGATTCATCTTTTTCAGGCATTAGACACCTTTAATACGGCGGTTATATCTCCGGTGTACTACGTTATGTTTACGACGTTCACCATCCTTGCAAGCATGATCATGTTTAAGGTGATTTTGACAAATTCGTTATCTCTAGTGTTCGGAATGCTTTTTCTAGCTAGTATATTTCTCGTCGGCTTTTCTTAAGATGATTCGGCTTATGAATTTCATTGTCTTGTAACCAAAATTCCCTGCTAAATGCACTAGAAAGGACAATTATGTTTAGTCCATGTTGGATTATAAGATTATTTTATGCTAATTTGAAATAATCCGTAACTCGTGAAATATTTGATTCATCGACATTTCATGTATCTTATACCTAAATGTTCTAGAATTTATTACTGTCATTTGTGATATAGTTGAAAATTTCTTGCTAACAGTCTCATTTTATGCTCTAGCTTTACTTTTTTTTTTTTTTTTTTTTCCTACTTCTTGGGTGGCATTTCTTTTGCTACCAACATCAGGACTGGGATTCACAAAACGGGTCGCAGATTGTTACTCAACTATGCGGTTTTGTAACGATTCTATCTGGTACTTTTCTCCTTCACAAAACCAAGGATATGGGAAATGCTACACCATCGGATTCCCCAGTCTTTCAGAGTCCGAGCCACCCTAACCAACGACGGAGTCCTGAACGTTGAAGCAAATATTGAAATTTAGCACCATTCTTTCAGTCTCGTCTCCCTGTGACCCCTACAACTTTCGGAACTTAACTTGACAATTTGTTAGTCATGCTAAGAAAAGGGTTGAAGCTAGAAAGAAATTACAAGTTCTTAGGTGAAAGATTATTCTTTGTTCTTAGAAAGTAACATAAGTGTTGTGAATAGGATTTGACTAATTATTGTGAAGTTTTGATGATGATGATTGTTTTTTCACATTTCCTGGGCCAAATTTTTTTTTTAAATTGTCGATGAAGTTCATTAGCGAAAGATTGTAGCTTTTCTGTGTTGAGCTTATACCAGTGATAAAATAAAAGACAAGAAAAGAAAATACAGGAGAACCTTAAAAGATATTTCTGAAATATTATGTTCTAGTTTTTTTTTCGGATTTTGACATTTTGTTATGGAATTGGCCGTTGGGTCAGAGCTCATGTCCCTCCAACAAAGTTCACTCACCTTCAAAACTGGCAGACCCCTTTTAAAATTACTAGTAAATAACAAGCATACAGTGGAGATACATAGAAATTCAATATAAGAAAAAATTATCACCTCGTTCAGGGAATAGGGTAGTCCACTTTCTTATTAGTTATGCTTTGTCTAATTTTGTTGATTCCATTTGAGATGTTTCTACTCCCCATTTATTAGTACCTTTGTTAGGAATTGCAATCGATTTTTTTTTATTTTTTTATTTTTAATACCAATTGAATTTTTACTAAGTATTGTAATTAAAAAAATCCTAACTTTATCTAGATAGTTCAATCATAAGAATGAAAATAATATATAAATATATATATATATATATATATAACTAAAATAAATGATAATGAACACAAATTAGAAAATAATTTGAGAAGAAATCAATATGAAAAAAGTCTAAATGTTTGATTTCACCTAGCTGTTAACTATGTCATTTCAGGTCAATTTATTACTATCAGTTTTTCCTAGTTTACAAGCCAAAGAATCCTAATATATTCAACTCCTTCTCCTGAGTGCCAATCTAAAATATTTTTAAAACCCGATTTTGATATCCTTATAAAAACAAAGAAATTAAGAACTCAGTACGATCTATGATTCTTTTTAATTGACTTCAAAGGACTTATAGGTCTCTCGAACTCTAAAAAAACATAAGTTGTATTATCCCTTAACAATATTTAAAATTCCCTCTCTTTAGTACCAGATTCTAACTATAAAATCACCTAATTCATGACCAATAATTTAGAAGTATTAAAAACGATATAACACAAATGAACTGAATGAAAAACCTCTTAAAATAAATTGACAATAACATCAAGTGCCGGCTATATCACTCCTCTAGAATAAGAAAATTAGTTCATGATGAAATTTAAATAAACACAAATGATGTACTTAAACATTGAAAGAAACGACAACGAACTAGAGAGCGAAGTTGAGTTAAGCTTCTCCGTCTCCGGAATTCGCCATCTTCTTCTTCATACCCTGGATTCTCTCTCTAAGATTTATTCTCAAAACACTGCCAAAAGATTGCTTTCTTGTGTCCCCGACACATCCTTTTATAGGTTTTAATTAAAAAAAGGAGGGGGGGGGGGGGGGGGGGGGGGGTTGGAATACAAGGATTTTTAAGAATTGGAAACTAACTGATTGGGCGAGCATTTCTTATTCTTCACTTTCCCACCTCGAAAGTCTCAGTTTCATTTTTTTCTACAAAATAACAAAAGAGAAACAAAAGCACATAATAATATCTAAAATTAGGAAGTTACTAATTAAAAAAAAATTCAATAAGTAGGTACAAAACCAATCTATCATTACGTAATTTATATTAAATTAGATATATCCATCATTTTAATTCAAAATAATATATTTTTGAAAATATTTAATTTTAATTCATTTTATTTAACAATCTATTTATTTTGAGTTTGTTTTATTTTTCTTTATTTTCTCTTTCCTTTTCCTTTTAACACTCTCTCTCTCTCTCGCTCGCCTCTTAATTTTGCCTCTTTTTCTTTCTTTTCCTTTCTTCCGCAGGTCCAGCTCATCCCCTAGGTACGTCATATTTGGGCTTCCGCAAAGCCAGCCATGCGCGAGAATGGGACCGTGTCTTCAGCCCAGTTTTAGCTAGCGGAGCATGAATAAGTTGAATGGGCTACCACAGTTTTAGCCCAGTTTGGAGAGAGTAGGCTTCCACAAGTTAGACTAGATACTTTGACGAGACTAGTAATGAATTTTTACCTAGAGTGACTCAATTTGAGGTGGATTTTCATTTATTTTGTAAAGTTATATATTTTAGTAGATTGAATTTCTCAATCTAATTTTTTTATTTTTATTCAAAATATTTTGAACCAGTCTTTTATATAAATTCAGTCATGTTTTATTTATGTAATATTGTCACATTGTAATTTTGACAAGATTTATTTTATAAGTTGTCTTTTATTGTAATTTACTAAAAAAAAAAATACTTTATTGATTTTGGATAACTTGTAATGATAAATCCTGTTAGTTTAACATCGAGATTTAATCCACCAAAACACATTTTTTACTTTATTGGTCTTTAATTCCATATTTTTTGATTGTTTGTTTGAGATATGAAATGTACAATTGAGTTATAAATCAAACTTGGATTCAAATTGAAGAACGAAATATATAAAAATTCATGACACCTAGCCTCACTTATGATTGAATTTTTCTCTAACAAAATCTCATTTTTCATATTTTACTTATTTTCTTTATTACAAAAATCCACTAAAAATATCTTCACTGTTTGTTATTTTCTTTCCTTTCCTTTTTAATGTTTGTCTCCACTAATATTATTTGCTTTTGTTATAGCCTCCCTGTGGATATGACCGCTTATCTGTGCTCTATTTGACTGCTTTGCGTGTGCATTTTTGGGCATCAATCAGTCCACTAGGGAATGTTATTGCCATTGAGCTATCCTAAACACCTGGTCACATGTGAAAAGAAAGAGTAAAATAATATTTTTGAAAAGAGTAATGATAAATTATAACATAGAATTTAAACCTAATAATAAATAGAATAATCAAATTTATGATCACACAATTGAAAGGAAAAAAAAAAAAACTCATTCTTCCTTCTCCTCTCTCTTTCTCCACCCCTCTTTTTCTCTCTCTAATATGAAACTGTGAACATAAATATATTATTTAAAAGTAACCCTAAATGTGTTTTATATACATATATATTTTAGAAATCCCAAGGATTTATACATGAATACATGCTATAATTTATCATTTTTTAAAAAAATGTGATATAAACTTCAAAAGTACCTATATAATAAGTTTATATACAAAAATACCACAAATTTGATATCTCTTTATATTTATGATCACCATAACATTAAAATTAATATTAAAGTAGGCCAAATTACAAGAAAGTATTCAAAACATTACTCTTCACCTAATTTTCTTTATATTATAATATGCTATTTATTATTATAATTTCCCTCGCATTTGTCGTATCAGGCCCATTATAGCATTAATGATTATGTAGATATTTACGACCAGTTTGGGGCACAACATTAGAGAGGATAACAAACCGGATTAGGATAAGGAATTTTAATCTCTTGTTTGGTGAATTAAAAAAATAAAAAAAGGATTAACTGGAATGAAGTTATCCTATGCAAATCTCCATCTTGATAGTAATAGCAACACCTTCTGTTCATGTCTTCTGCGCCCATGTTAGTGTCACATGAGGAGTTTTAACTCTCTCTCTTCCACATTTTTGGTTTTGCATCTCTTGTTTGTTTATGTTCGGCTCGCTAGAAAATTGAGGAGAGAGAAGAATGATAAAGAAATTGGAGGTTCTGTTGATCCAAGGACCGTCAATTTTAGGCTTTATTTGCTGATGAAAGTAGAAGTTTGCGTCGAATTAAAATTTAGATCTGTATTCTTCAAAAGTTGCAGACTTCAAGATAAGCTTAACACAGTCTCTTTTTATCTTCACAAGTAAAAAAAATATATAAATTTTCTTTTCTGTTTGTTTTCACTTTTTCAAATTCAATTACAATTTATCTTTGTTGATTTTTTATTCTAAAATTTTTTAAGTCAAAGAATTACAAAACAAAAAAAAGTCTAGAAACTAGATAGATACCCATTTGAACCTTTGATTTTACGTTTTTTTTTTCTTACATATATCAACTTATTTTTAACTTTTCTTTTCTTTTCTTTTCTTTTTTTTTTTTTTTTGTTTTGTAATCTATTTAAGGAAAAATAAATTTAAAAATTTGACATTTAATATGTAATTAAAATATAAAATCCAAAGTGGTTTCAAACATTATATATCTAAGCTAATGATAATTTGACACATGACTTCACTATAAGATAAAAAAATTAAATCCCCGAATCATTAAATTCAAATATATAGATAAATATATGATCTAATATTATTTGAACAATGCATACCAAACAGAAGATTGGGCTAATAATTAAAATCCAATCCTTTCCATTCATTTGCACTCCAATTCATGAGCTGAAATCCACACAATTTTTAGTACTCTCCCCAAACTTTTCGTTGCATTGAACCACCAACTTTATGATTTAAATAGGGGAGGTAATGAAGCATTGCAGATGGGAGTGAGTTAGGTGTAAACAGACACGTAGAAAAGTATAGCCCTTTCTCCTGAAAGTTCCAATTTCGCCATAATCAGTTAGGAATGAGTGCATTTTTTCACATTCACAGAAATGCAGTCAAACCAAAACAACTAGCTTTTACATACAACGGATTAAGTTGTGGATGTCTCAATAGTAGCGATCTTATGGGAGAAAGCATTGCATAGAAAAAACTTTATGTGATTATAGGTATAATCTAGTGATAATTTTATATATGAATTTATTATAATATTTATGTCATGTTTGGTATAGATCAAAAGTGGAAGAAAAAAGAAAGTAGAGGAATTTTCGAAAATAGGATTTTAGGTTGTTTGGTACTTGGTAGGATAGAAAGTGGAGAGGAAAAAATGACTTTTACGTGGATCATTCCATTTTATTATCTCTCCAAAAGTGTAAAGATTTTGAAAGGAAAATCTTGTTTAGTTTGTATAAATAGTTAAATTACTTTTTTTTTCCTTATTTTTACACTAAATTAATGCTAAATAATTAACAAAGTAGCCATTTAGTTTATCACATATTTTCTTTTCCTCCTATAATACCAAATAAGACAAAAAGAAAATTAACCAACTTCTTGTATTTCATTTACATTTTCTCTCCGGCCCTAACATGTTTTTTTTTTTTTTTCCTTTTTCTTTTTCTCTTATCAAATGGAGTGTTTAGAACGATCGAATCTCCCTTTTCCCAAGTTAAATAAATAAACAAATAAAAATTCAGTTGCTTAACTCTAACTTTATGGCTCATAACCTCCTTATACACATAAGATTTAAAAAAAAAAAAAAAAAATCAGAGAACAAGGATTGACTAGAAAATAATTAATTCAAATTGGTGACGACGATGATGTCCAAACATCGTTTAAAATATTTCAAAATCTCATAAATCCTTATAGCAATTATTATGAGTTTTCTCCATGTGCCTCCAGTAAATCTTTTTTTTTTTTCCCCTCATATATAATTCCAGTTTTTTCTTTCAGAAGTTCTAAAACAAAAGTATTATTCAAAACTTTTTTTTCTCTTGGTTTGAGATGGGCTGCCTAGCTAGCTTGTCGGTGCAGACCTTGATAAAATATTCTAGATTAATTTTCTAGAAGTATTTTCAGTTACAGAACTAGCAAATACCGCCAGTTTCCATACTAGTTGTCTCAAGGACACTCACTGTAAAGGGTCGATGGTTATTATGAAAGGAAAACTTTGTTGCACACTATGATATGATCTTCATATTTATAATATTATGACATTATTTTATTTTCAAGAGTTTTCTAACATTAAAAGATGTCCACCAAACATATTGTAGATGTAGCTGTAATTTTTCATATTTATTGTGTCTATTTTCAATTTTTGGCTGGTCGTATTTTTCATGCTCTTCTAAGTTCTACCTAACATTAACCAACACTACAATCACGTTTTAGGCATGTTGTACCTCCAAATATGGATAATGAATTATATATGGTTATGAATAATTGATCAAAAATTTGAGTGCTATCCTTTTGGAGGTCTTAAATATGAAAGTTAGTTTCATGTCTGACATTAATTCGATTTAGAGTATCTGTTATCATGCCCCAAAAAATTCTTATTGTTAGCACATTATTTGAAGCTGGGGCGCATTCCTTACCCTCGCATAGGACATGCAATGGACATTCCTGTCAAAATGTAGTGAGTTCCTTTGATAATACCCAGATGAGGAAATATATTAATTAATATTGATCACCCACTTTCTAAACTTTTTTAAAGCAAAAATAGAGGATAGGCACTAACGGGTCTTATTTGTAATTTACAACGTTATACCAAATCATATTCACTTTCTCCCCTCCCATTATTATTTTTCTTTTTAATCAAATAATATTTGCACAGGGTATATGCATGACTCACTACAGGGGCAAAAGACTTCGTACTCTTAATTCAGACATTTTTACTTTCAAACTTATGTACGAATCACCTAAGTCCCTAAGGACATCAAGACTTGTTTCCATTAAGAGTTAATATATATATATATATATATATGTACATATATGTATGTATGTATCTATATGTCTAAAATGAGTGGCCCGGCTTTCGATTTTTTGTCTACCCATATTAATAAAATTTCAAAGAAAAAGCTACAATGTAGGAGAGTGAATAGAAGAACATGTACTTCTAAGAGGGATCTAAGAGTGTATAGGTCGTGTTTCTCATGTTCTTCTACTTAACATTACCAATACTACAATCACGTATTAGGTATCTTGTACCTCTTGTAACTTAGAGCTAATGGGTACCACCATATATGGTGGTCCAACGATAATGGATTATCGTGATGAATAAGTGATCAAAAGATTGAGTAGGTGATCCTTTTGGGGGTCTACAATATAAAAGTTAGTTTCATATCTAACACTAACTCGATTTAGAGTGTCTATGATCATGCCCTAACTATCCTTATTATTAGCACATTTTTGTGCAGCTAGTGTCCTTTCGAAGAATATTTAACGAACATTCCTAGTGCCTGTCAATGTGTGATGAATCCCTTTGATAATGACCAGATCAGGGAATGTATTAAAATTGATCATCCTCTTCCGAACCTTTTTAAAGCAAAAATAGAGGATAAGCACTAACTGGTCCTATGTATAAAGTACAACATTGTATCGAATCATATTCAATTTATTTAGCAACAAAAAAAAAAAAAAAAAATCTTATTCGCTTTCTTCCCTCTCATTTTTTTTTTTTTTCGTTTTAATCAAATAAGATTTGCACAGGGTATACGCATGACACACTGAAGGGGCAAAAGGCTTCATTCTCATCAAACTACTTTACTTTTAAACTTATGCACGGATCACCTAAGTCCCTAAGGCATCAAGACTTGTTTCCATTAAGAATTAAAATAATATATATATATATATATATATGTGTGTGTGTGTGTGTGTGTGTGTATACGTATCTATAAGTCTCAAATTGGCGGCCCGGCTTTCTGTTTTTGGTCTACCCGTATTAATAAAATATCAAAGAAAAATCTACACCATAGGAGAGTGTATAGACGAACAAGCACTTCTAAGGGGTCTAGAAACGACAGTTTTCGACAACATGGAAATTTGGAGGGTATTAATATATTTCTCAAGAGATATGCACTTAGAATAAAACTACATATTTACTTTAATTTAAAGGTATCCAACTTAGAACAATAAATCATGCATGTGGCTCAAAGTCATCCATAATATCTCTCTTTATTTTAAGGAACGTTTTTTTTTTTTTTAAATTTATTTTCAAAAAAATTCACTTTCTTCTTTTCTTAAAAAAAGTACGTCTACGTTCTAACTATTTTTCTTCTGTAAGGACAATAATATTCTTGTTCAATTCAAATTAATTTTCTTTTTTGTGGGCTAAATTACATCAATATTCATAAACTTATCGCATAGTTACAATTAATTAACACCCTATATTTTAATTGTAAAATTTACACCTACAATTTATAAATATGTAGCAATTTGTCCCTTCCCCTTCCCAACATATGTTGGTCACCTGGTTTTTTTTTTTTTTTTTTTTTAAATGAAAATTGACATATTACTAATTGTATATAGGTTGTTAATTGAAAGTATAAATTGGTCTCTTTTAATCAATGTTAACTCAAATTTATAGCTAAAATAATTTTTTTTTAAAATTCTATATTTTAACAAAACTCAATTAAATATCTAAAACCTCAAAAAATTTAGGTTAAAAACGATAAAAATAATAATTCATGTCTTTAGTTAACAACTCATACAAAGAACACGTCAATTTTGTTTAAAATAATGTTGAATTCAACCACTTAGAAAACTGGTCCAGTGCCTCAAAACAAATCTACTAATGAAAGTTTACTTCTTCTTAAAGTTGTAAATGTATCTAACGTACGTCAATGGATTTAGATGTTGATCTACATATAAATAACATTATAAATGAGGAAGAAGAAGATCATTTATGTATTGTCTAGTTTGGTTTTTAATCTAAATAAAAAATGTCATCTGCTCTTAATGTTTTTACAACTTTTATTAGTTCCGGTTTCTTGTTTCAGAATGGGTTTGGGGAAAATGGCCGAATTATGGTTTCTTTCACAACTCACTCTTTTTTTGTGGTTCCACATTCTCTAGCACATCCTCTCTATCTCGCCTCTCCCGCAAGACTAAAATAACGTCGTTTGTCGAGTAAAGGATTTTTTTTTTCATCGTTCATGAAATGAAATGTACATTAATACCCTCTTATTTACGTTAAATTCCACTTTTAACTCTATGTATGTTCATAATACCCAAAAGTTTTATCAATCCTCCTCTATATTTTATAAACTTAAATAAATAAACTTAAACTCCTCGAAGGCGAATATTATTACTTGGTTCCTGCCATTCGTTGGCCTCATACAGCCGCCATTATCCCGGGTGTATACCGTAATGATACCTGTTGGTTTGACCTCAGGATTGAAACAAAATTTATTCCTATAAAAGGTCTTCCAGTAAAATTTTCACCTGTCGTACCCAACAATGACAGTTCAATCAGCGAGTCCACTGATCTCATCATCAGGTACCCTGATGAGCTAGCATCGGCATGCGGTGGATCATCGGTGTTGAAGGCAAAATGGTTTTTGTATCTTGGAGCTTCGGGAGATGAAACCAGTAAGTTCAAAATTGAAAATTTTTTTTCCCCGATTCACCGCGGTTTCTATATATTATAAGCTTGTTTATAGCTCCGGCCACGTTGTTGGAACCTCAAACAGACCCGATGGAACATTGCGTCTGGCTCTTGCTACTCATCCGTTACCGTTTCGGTTCCGCCCCATTTGAAACACCTAGCGCATCAAATAAGAAACTTCTAGATGTAAGCTTCAAAATGAAAGTTTACTTCTTCCAAGCTGTAATGAATCTATTAATGTCTATAAATAATATATAGACGCTGATCTATCATAAATAAGGAAGAACATGTATATCTTTTATGTATTGTGTTGTTTGATTATGAACCTTATAATTTAAGAATATGGCATCTGCTCTTTATATTTTTGCAACTTCAAAATTCCTACCCATCGGCCATAACAAAGACGAAGCCAGATCGAGATTCTGGCATTTATTTGTTTGTGGTTGAGTTCTTTCATTTTCTCGATGAATTCTAATTGAAAAATTGTTAGCTTGACCACCTAAAATTGTAATCTTGGTCAAAATACCCAAAAAAAAAAAAAAAAAGGTGCTATTATGGTAAGCAGAGCAGCTCCCAACACTGACTGCTCAGGGAATTCCCGCTACTGGCCGCATTATTTTGCGAAAGCCTGGAAACGGCTCATGCATAAAAATCGATTCACCTTTTTTTAATAGTAATTGGTAATTTAAATTAAGTTAATCTATTTTTAAAAAATAAATAAAAGCGGACTCTTAAATTAATTTAAGGGTTTGTTTGGTGTTATAATCCAAACTTTACAATAACAATCCAATTTTTGTCTTTTTCTGTCAGTTTCATTATTTACACAATTTATAACTCAAAGTTTAAAAGTACATAACTTTACATAAATAAGTCTAGATGAAATGATTTTTTTTTTAAATTGTATAGAAATTCGTGACGAACGAAACAATAAATTCCTTATTGATATATATATTTTTTAACAAATTTTACACATTTTAACTCTAGCAATCCAAATATCTCGATAAACGTACAATCAATTTAAACTCAAATTCTAGAATTCAAGTCTTAGCACCAAACGCATACTAGGTTATGTTTCTCATGTTCTTCTACCTAACATTACCAATACTATAATCACGTTTTAGGTATGTTGTACCTCTCGTAGATAAGTGCTAATGGGTACCACCAAATAAAGTAGTCCAGCGATAACGGATTATCATGATGAATAAGTATTCAAAAGTTTAAGTTTAGGTGATCTTTTTGAGGATCTTAAATGTGAAAATTAGTTTTATATCTGACAATAACTCGATTTAGAGTGTCTGTAATCATGCCCCAAATATTCTTATCATTAGCACATTTTTGTGGAGTTGGGGCCCTCTCATATAACATTCAACAAATATTCATGTCGATGTATGGTGAGTTCCTTTGATAATGCCCAGATTAGAAAATATATATTAATATTGGTCATCCTCTTTCCAAACTTTTTTAAAGTAAAAATAGATGATAGGCACTAACGGGTCTTAGGTGTAATGTACAAAGTTGTACCAAATTATATTCACTTTCTGTAGCCAAAAAAAAAAAATCATATTCGCTTTCTTCCCTCTCATTTTTTTTTTCCTTTTAATCCAATAATATTTGCACAGGGTATACACATGACTCACTGAAGGGGCAAAAGACTTCATATTCTTCAAACTATTTTACTTTCAAACTTATGTCCGGATCACCGAAGTCCCTAATGGCAGTAAACTTGTTTCCATTAAGAATTAATATATATATATATATATATATATATATATATATATATATAAGTCTCAAATTAGCGCCCGGCTTTCTGTTTTTGGTCTACCCATATTAATAAAATACAAAGAAAAATCTAGCCTATAGGCGAGTGAATAGAAGAAGAACAAGCACTTCTAAGGGGTCTAGAAACGACAGTTTTGACAACATTGAAATTTGGAGGGTATTAATATATTCTCAAGAGATATGCACTTAGAATAAAACTACATATTTACTTTAATTTAACGGTATCCAACTTAGAACAATAAATCATGCATGTGGCTCAAAGTCATCCATAATATCTCTCTTTATTTTGAGGAACATTTTTTAAAAAAAATATATTTTCAAAAAAAAAATTCAATTTCTGCTTTTCTTTAAAAAAAAAAAAAAGGTACGTCTACTTTCTAATTATTTTTCTTCTGTAAGGACAATAATACTCTGGTCCAACTCAAATTAATTTTAATTTATTGTTGGCTAAATTACACCAATGTTCCATAAACTTATCGCATAGTTGTAATTAATTAACACCCTGATTTTTAATTGTAAAATTTGCACTTACAATTTATAAATATGTAGCAATTTGTCTCATCCCATTCCCAACATGTGTTGATCGCATGGTTTTTTTTTTTTTTTTTTTTTTTTTTTACAATGAAAATTGACATAGTACTTGTATATAGGTTGTTAATTGAAAGTAAAAATTGGTCTCTTTAAATCAATGTTAACTCAAATTTATAGTTAAAATAAAATTTATTTAAAATTCTAAATTTTAATAAAACTTAATTAAATATCTAAAACCTCAATAAATTTAGGTTATAAAAGATAAAAATAATCATTCATGTCCTTAGTTAACAACTCATATACAAATAACACGTCAATTTTGTTTAAAATAACATTGAATTCAACCGCTTAGAAAACTGGTCCAGTGCCTCAAGACAAATCTACTAACGAAAGTTTTCTTCTTCTTAAAGTTGTAAATGTATCTAACATCAATGGATTATTAGATGTTGATGATCTACATGTAAATAACATTATAAATAAAGAAGAAGAAGATCTTTTATGTATTGTCTAGTTTGGTTTTGAATCTAAATAAGAAATGTCATCTGCTCGTAATGTTTTTGCAACTTTTATTAGTTCCATTTTTTCTGTCCAATCTTGTCCAATCTTGCGCATGAAACAAGAATGTACAAGTAAGTTTTGCTTATATTTTAATTTTTTTATTAGGCACCTTTTAAACACAAGAGGACATGAATACTTGATTATTTCTCTAAATAATAATATGAATCTACGTAAATATACGTAGTTAATATTATTTACAAAATACATTATATATGACACACAACGGAGATTAAAATGGTGACGTAGAAATGTACATGTTGCCGTCAAGTCCGCGCAATTCTGCAGCAAACTATTGAGATTAGTAGCAACAAAAATAACGTGAGAAATGTTGTCAATAGATTGACTGGAAAAAAGCACAACTTGCACATAGAACGGTGTGTGCGTGTGTGTGTGTGTTTTTTAATGTACACTCATCAATATGTGTTACTCTGTCAATAGAAATTTGTATTTACATATCTTGCGTGCCTAAACTTCCCGAAATAGTAACTTCTACTTCCTAAATTCGTGACCTCATCCTGATTTGACACTTCATTGTTAGAGTGGATCGTGGTTGTATTTTTATATTACTTTACTTAATAAAGTTTTATCCAAAACAATGGTTTTATTTATGAAACTTGACTTCTAAGTTTTAATGACATTATATTAGATGAACCTAATTTGTTTGCGTCTTATCGTGCCTTAATAATTAACCTCTATTTATTATTAAGAATTTAATTAAAAAGTTTCACTAATTATTAATTTGTAATTTATTAATAATCAGTTAATAATTAATTAATTATTAGTTAATCTTTAACTATTACTTTATTTAGTTAAGAAATTATAAGTAATTAATTGCATAATTTTTCTTGACTAATTAATTATTAGATCTTTAATAATTAATTTTGTTCCTTAAATGCTTCTTCATTATTTATCAATAATCAACTATTAATCAATCGGTTTCTAATTAATTACCATTTAAGTTAAGTAATTACTTTACATAATTATCTTGATTACACAACTCTTAACTGCTTATTTCTTCTTATAATTAATTAGTTAATAATTGCTTAATTTAGATAATTTATTGTTACTGATTATTTTTCTTAACTTAATTATATTTTATGGTGTATTTATTAATTCATTTGTTAGTTACATAAATAATTTTTCATCTCGATGACTAAAAGTCACCTAAGTGTATATTCCTAAGTGAGCTTATTACTTTCCTTAAACATTGGGTTTGTAAAGCCCATTTTCCTAGTTGTGATTATTAAGTTAGACTAAAACAGTCTCTTGGTTTATATTAGTGATCCTCTAGGTTTCTTTTTGATTTTGCCCACTTTGACCCATCTAAATGCATTTTTTGGATCAAAATTGATTAATCTAAGGTATTTTGGACTTAATTGACTATAAACCTATGGATCGTTGTTGGATTTTAACTTATAACATTTATCAAAATTTGTGTACAACTATGTTTTCGATACTTGATGACTCGTTAGAAAACTTAGGAACTCTAATTTATGTTTTTGTGATTTATTTTGCAAGATTCCAAAAGTTTAAAATTTAGATTTGGACGTTGTCTGTAGAGTCTCATAAGATTTTTTGCCTTTCCAGATTTGTTATCTTATTTTGCATAATTTATTAAAAATTATGTGCATGTCCAATTGGGATGCATGATAACTTGTTTTAAACCTTGAGATGTCTAGGTTTTAATTATATAATTTCCTTTTCTATAGTTATACATGTTTGGGACCTGATTTCAAAGTTTTTGTATAGATGGTTTCACGTGTTCATTGAGTATTCAATTTGGCAAAATCATAACAATTTGTTTACAAGTCCAAATAAGCAAATGATAAGTTATTAGAATGCTACCGATATCTAGATTGTATACATGAAACAGTTTTTCTAAATACTAAGTTTTAATAATCTAAAATATACTCAACTCGTCGATGGTATAGTGCTCTAGTGAAATTTCCTGGTTCATAATCCTAACTTGTATAATCATTATAAATTATATATTTATCCTTTTTGGGCTCATGATATCTTGTTGGAAAGTTTAACGTGTCTAATTTCTACATCTATAACTTTTTTTTCTTTGATTTTAGATTTTAAGTTTCCGATTTAAGTAAACCCATGGTTGAACTATGCCTTGAGGAAAAATTGTAGTTTTGAATATTAGTTGTAAAAATCGTTATAACTTGCATACAAGTCTAAACGGAGTTCAAAATAGCTCGTTGGAAAGCTTAACATATAAATTTTAGATCCATAATTTTTGATTTTATATTAAACATTTTAGGTGTCCAAAATCTCAGTACAAGCTACTGCAGTCCACAAATCAACATAAAAAATTGTAATATAGTTACTAAAACAACCATACCGCCAACTTGTTTTAAATCAATTAAAAGCTCAAAGTGCAGTACATAAACTCTAGAATCATGCCATAGTTAATATTTTTTTCTGCCATGTATATTTATGTCATGCTTCTTACAAGTTCACAACGTTACTAAGGAATTGGTCCCAGTGAATGAAAGATTTTTACCTAATAATGCTTCCAGAGTGTCTTTTTGCTTATTTGACCGCCAAAATATCCTCTTGAAAGGTTGATCTACCTCTAGTAAAAGCATAAATATCAAGTTAGTTTTATCATCAAAACTCTCTTTCAAAACCACTAAAGAAATTCCTAGAGAACTATTTCTCACTTCTTGACAACTTAACGTTTACTATACTTTTTGAATGGGAAAGAAAAGATAGAGGGTGGTGATTGTGGTTGGTTTTTAGGGTGAGTGTGGGTGATTGTTTTGCACTTTGAGAGAGCTAGAAAAGACTGGGCTGTAGAGGAGAATAATGGTGAGAGGCAAATGGGGCATTAAGTTTTGGGTTGGGTTCATCCTTTAAGTGTTTGTAGGCTACAAAACGGGGGATTTAAAGCACAAAAATATCAGGTGAAAATCAGCCCATAGAAAACATTTTTGGGAGGAGAAAATGGTGGAGTTGTGACCACTTTTGGACCACTTTGACCTAGTACACGTGCTCGTGGCACATGCCATTCCTATCCTTTTTCGCCATATTAGTTCATTCATATTCTACATATCTAAACTATGCATTGTCTAATTTGAATTTTTCCCATAAAATTTTCCCCTAAAAATCTATCATCTTCGCCGGTTAATCTCATCCACTGATTTCTTGATCAGCTCTCTACTATTAAATTTATTCTAGGCAATCCTAGCCATCCATTCTAACCTTGTCACCTACTTAATATATTTAAATCTTAATCCAACAACAAATTGTTGGTGATATTTAAATTTCGTAAATAATCCTACATTTCTAGTACCCTCTTTATTGTGGTAAAGAGAGTTATGAAAAAAGTTGTAGTAGACTCCTAGAGCTACATATTTAACTTGCTTTTAGTAATTAATTGCAAGTGGCAAAATGGCGTAGCACGGAATAGCCATCAAATCACGAAGAATGACAGTTTTCTTTTTTCAATTCTCTTTGTACTTAATTTTCAATATGTACTTTTTGAGAATATACAACAATCACTTTTGACATTTCTAATGAGATTTGTCGGTCCAATCAGATAGTGGGCGTATACAAAAATTTCAAATCATGTTGTCTGTGACTGCGTTTAAAAATAGTGTCGTATGTTTATGTATATGTGTGTACAGGGAGGAGGAAGAGGGAAATAGCATATTTAATATAGGTTATAGAAAATTATAGAATAATTTATTAAGTAGTGAAAATTATAGCATATATTAGTAATTAACTTTCAAAAATTCTCAAAATACCCCTACAAACCTTTTTTTCTCCCAAATCAATTTTCATCATGTCATAGGCAACGACGTCATTGCTGTGCACTCTGGCGTTGTCGCTAGTGATGTGGATCACGACTCCGTTAAGTTGAATTCTTTGTGCTACGTACTGGAAGGAGCTCTCAAAGCTAATCTCGTGCGACCCTTGATTCGGCAAATCGTGACAATTTTTTTGCTAACGACGTCAATGGCAAGTTCGCAAGTGACATGGATTTTCAAATCTGATTTTTCTAGTTTGATTCTGGGTTTTCCAATCGCCGATCAAGTCAAGTTTCATCATCTCACTATCTCAAGATGTGACAACAGGTCAGCGACAAAGCTTCGCCGTGTTCTCCTATGACGGCGGCATGGGCCGAGGCGAGAATCACGAGTTGCGCACCTCACCATGGCGAAAACATGTCGGTAACATCTTACTCCAGTAAAACATTTGTTGCGACAATAGAACAAGCTTTGTCGCACATTTTGGTGGCGGTGGCGCCATGGGGTGGCTGCAACAGATATGGATTTCTCAAAAGTAGGGCTTCTTTGCGTTTCGTATAAAATTGGAAATTAATTTTAATAACCAATAAAATTGGTGAAAAAAAAAATCTAAACATACTTTAGTGTGAAAATAATATTATTTTTAATAAATAATCCAATATTTTCTTACAAATATCTTAATTTTCAATAATTTTTAAGTAAAAAAAATCCAATATTTTCTTGAAATATCTGATTTTCAATAATTTTTAAGTAAGAAAATTCAATATTTTCTTTGAAATATCTTTATTTCAATAATTTTAAATAAGAAAATCCAATATTTTCTTAAAAATATCTTATTTTCAATAATTTTTAAGTAAGAAACTCCCTATTTTCTCCAATTATTTTAAATCCGATATTTATTTTAGTTTCTTTTTAGATAATAAAATATAAACCAACAAACACAAGACAAAATACAAACATATATATGCATATATATATTACTTAATAATTTCCCTATTTAACTATCAATCCCATAAAAAAAAGGTAATTTCAAATCTGCCCTAAATTCAATCCTAAATGAAAATGTAACTCTAACTTTCCCAAACCATCATCGTCGCTGCCACTGCTTTCTCGCCATGCAGCAAAACAACAAAGCTCCCCATCGCGAACTCTCCTTTGCCGCGAAACTTCTCTCTCCTTCTCTCCCCTCTCCCTCTCTCATCTCTCTTTATTGTCATCATCGCCATTGTACTTGCCAAATGTCAAAGCTCTACATGCCAAGTTAATTTGGTATTTCCAAATAAATTGAATAATTTCAAATAAAAATATTTTGGATATTTCATAAAAAATACGGTATTTTTAAGTTGATCTAATAAGATTGAGTTTTTTGATATTTCATTTAAATACGATATTTCTAAGTAAATATAGTATTTCCAAATAAATCCAATATTTTCAAATAAAATTCTCTTTGATATTTCATTAAAATACTGTATTTATTACTTATACGATATTTATCAGTAAATCTAAAATTTTCAAGTAAATTTAATTTTTAAATAAAAATCTTCCAGATATTTCATAAAAATATGATATTTTTAAATGATTAGGGTATTTCTAAAAATATTTCTATTATTAAAATAAAATATTTTCAAGTAGATCCGATATGGAGGAGTTGTGACTACTTTTGGGACACTTTGGCTTTTAGTACATGTGCATGTTGGCACATGCTATTCTTATCCCCTTTAATCATATTAGTTCATTCATATTCTCACCTAAATTATGCATTATCTAATTTTCTTTATGCATTAGAATTTGAATTCTTTCCACCAATCATAATAACCTATCATCTTGATTTTCCACCATTGGATGATACACATCACCTTAATCCTTCCCTTAACTCCTCATTTGTCCATTTAGCATCAAATTTTGAACATTGGTTAGTTTTAGATTCTTTCTAGTTAATTTCATCCATTGGTATCTTGATCAACTCTCTACCATTAAGTTTATTCTAGCTAATCCTAGCCATCCATTCTAATCTTGCCATCTATTTAATCTATTTAAATCTTAATCCAACAACAAATTGTTGGTCATACTTAAATTTAGTAAATAATCCTACATTTCCAGTGCCCACTTTATTAATTTCTTAGTTTGGCGTTTATTTCCATTTTGTGGCATGATCTATTCTTGAGGTTACATTTATTTATCTATTTATTATTTAGGTTGTCTCACTTAAATAAACAATGTCATTGATGCATACTTGCATGACTCTCATAACCAAGCACAAGAGCCAAATCATGTCATAAAAGTATAGTGACATTGAAATTTACTTGTCAATTCATTAATATATGTAATAAACACACTAGTCATATTAATATTCTTGAAAAGAAGAGATTTCACAACATGCTTAAATCAAATATAAATTTTTAACTAATCCTCGTTTTCACAAGATTAATACTTGTAATTTCTCGGGTTCTATGACAAGAAGAAAGAACATTCTTATGTTTTTATATATTTATATACATTTGTGCTATATTAATATATTATTATTTATGGTGGAAATGAATTTATACATGTTTATAGGCTAGGGTGTAAGCCCTAGTGCTACTCATCATACGTATAACTTTTTTTTTTTTTTAATACCTTTCGTAGATAATTTTGAATGTGAACTCTTTGAGAACATACAAAAATCACTTTTGACATTACTAACATTTTTAAGCTTTCCATTTCTTTCTTGTCAAGGGAAGACAGATAAATCCTAGTATATGTATGCATCAATTAATGTTGTAGAAAAATTTTGCACTAATTAATTAATATTCTATGACCCACGTTAATTACGCTTTCACAACCTAATGCTAGAGTATGAATGTATAGCTTGTGTTGTTATATTTCTTCATTCTTCCACCAGTACCTGACATGCAATACTATCATTAACAATGAGCACACACTGGATATTTTTTAATCGCTCCATCTATATAGAGGCCATAAAACAAAATCAAAAGTAATAAAATGCTTTTATTTTTTTGGGCTATACGTATATGTATACATACATACATATATATATATATATTTGAATTCGAGTGGTAGGAGGGGGGAAGTTTCCAATGTACAAGTCAATAATCTTGTTTATGTCCACATGCCTTAGCATACATGTACTACATGTTCTGAGTGCAATCAATGGCGAGAAAATATTAAAGTTAGCACAAATACTTTAATTAGGTTGACACGCACTACTGCATTGACTCGTGCTCTACCAAATCTTTTTAACTCATAATTTTATTAATATATGAAAGAAGAAATTACAAAGATTAGGGGGAAATGAAAAAGTCACGTCATACAATAGATCCAAATCCTAAAGTATGAAAAAGTCAATTAAAAAAACATTTTGTTTTTCTTTAAAACTGTGGCATGATGTGAGTGATTATACACCACTCAATATGACCAAACATTTTTTTTTCCCCAATCAAAACTTCCCTTTTTCTCTCTTTGTAGGTAATTTTCAATATGTATTTTTTAGAACATACAAAAATCACTTTTGACATTCCTAATATTTTTAAGCTTTCCATTTCTTTCTCATCAAGGGAAGATAAATAAATCCTAGTACTGCATCAACTACTGTTGTAGGAAAAATTTTATAATAATTAATTAATGTTTTGTAACCCACGTTAATTAACCTTTCATAACCTAATGCTAGAGTATGAATATACATCTTGATCGTGTGTTGTTATATTTCTTCTTTCTTGTACCAGTACTTCTTTACATGCAATAGTATAATTAAAAATATGCACAATATTTTTCAATCACTCCATCTATATTTAAACCCTTTAATTGTTTCTGCTAGACCAACATATTTTCCTGGGGAACCGCACCCCCCACAAAAAGATTCTCGGTCGATCATAACATTGACGTACCCTACTAATATTCTGACGAAATGTCCACCGAAATTGGCCTTGGGAACTTACTAAGAAGCTTCGCTATTGGTAGCAATTAGAAGCCTAAGAAAAACTATGGAAAAATCTTTTTATTTAATTATTTATTTTTAAATATGAGGTAAGGTGATTTAAAATATGTATTTTTTTATAATACTATCATTAATTAATACCTTGTACCTTTGTAGTCAATATAAAGAAAATTTTGTATAGAATTTTTTTGTGCGCATTAATTAAGTTCTGAAATTGATATTTTCGGCTTCCGAGCTATTTCTTACAAACTGACAAAGTCAGGGTTCAAGGAATTAGCTCATAAGAGTTGATTTGTAGATTCGTAGGGTAGGTTCTAAGCTAATTATTATTTTGTCCCCTAATTACCTGCCATTAAAAAAAATAAAGAAAAAATAAATAATGAACCGATGACGTTGCCCCAACTCTATTTATGGGCGTGAAATTCTTTGGCTGATCATCATCAACTTTAAAACTTTTGCTTGCAATCACTCTAGAGCTTTACGTCAATAACTAAAGAATGACACCTGTTCATGCTCCTGCTACTTTAGTAGCTCTAATTATAGTTTCTCTTCTCCTTCCGATCGGTTCAGGTACGGATCTTCCTCGTAAACTATACCAAGATCTACTTCTGTTTGTTTGGTTTTTTGTTTTTGTTTTTGGTTCTTTGTTTCCCAAAGGACGACAAGCAGGAGGGTCATTCGGTACGCCCGATTAGGTCGGTACCCTTTTGTCTTGTCTCCGGATTTGTACTCACAGGCCTTTTTTGTAGATAAGAGTAGCGCAGATCCAGCAACAACTCTGACCATCATCAACCAATGCGACCACAAAGTCTGGCCGGCCATTTTACAGAACTCGGGGAATCCACCGATTCCGGCCTCCGGGTTTTCCCTTAAACCCGGCGTGTCCAAAAATCTAGCCATGCCGGCTAGTACTTGGTCCGGCCGCCTGTGGGGCAGGACCAGATGCAGCCACGATGACGCCGGGAAATTCTCGTGCGTCACCAGCGACTGCGGTACCGCCGTCGTCGAATGCTCCGCCGGAGGAATCACTCCGTGTGTTTCTGTGGCGGAGTTCTTCCTGAACGGCACTGCCGGAGGGCTCGACTGGTACGACATCAGTTTCGTCGATGGCTTCAATCTTCCCATGTCGGTCGCTCCGACAGATGCAGCCTTCCGGCGGCGGGAGCTGTTCGGTTTCTGGGTGCGACGTGGACTTAAACCGTCTTTGCCCTACGGAGCTCCGAATCACTCACAAAAGTAAAACTATGGCCTGCAAAATCTCGTGCGACGCAAGCGCGGAACCAACTTCCTGTGAGCCTAAATCTTACTCCGAGAGCTTCAAAAATTTGTGCCCACGCGCTCGAGTCTATGCTTCTGACAGGACTAGACTCCTGTCGTGCGCATCTCGGGCGTATGACGTCATTTTCTGTCCTTCGTCGTCCTCTCCGTCCATCAATTCCCGTCCTTCTCCGGTCAATTCTAGGGGGTAAGCACATGCCCGTCGTCCAAAACTTTTTGTGTTTTGATTGAAAAATTTTTTTCTTCTTCCTTTTTTTTTTGGTATATTTTTATTTTAGAAACTTTTTTGGTATTGGCTTTTTTTTTTTTTTTTTTCATTTTTTGGTCTTTTTTTCCATCCTCCCTTCTTTTTCAGTTCCTTTGCTTATATTTTTTGTGTTTTATCTTTTTTTTTTTTTAATTTTTTCCCCTTCCATTTTGGTCCTTCGTTCGTTCGTGTTGTTCTTTGTTTTGGTTTCAGTATTTTTTTTTTTTTGTCTTTTTCTCATGTTAGCGCTTTTATTGGTTTTCCGTTAATTTTTTCGTTATTAATAAATGTGTCTCATAAATTATTTATTATTTTACTTTTCTCTATTTGGATAAATTGTTTTAAACATGTCCAATTCCTAAAGATTAATACGCATGTGGATCGCATATGTTTTCAAATAGTTATACTAGATATTAGAAATAATCCACGTGTGTGTAAAATCAGCCAAAATACCCGTAAAATAGTTATAATTTTTAATAATATCAAAATACCCTTATCAACCTATATTAAACACAATAAAAAATAATCAAATTAAAATATTTTATAACATAAGTCTTAAAATTAAAAAAAAAAATGTTCTCAAAACAGTTGAAATATTTATTCGATAAGCTTATATTTAAATTTTTTATTATATTCATTAGGAATCATAGTCTTGATTTTTTTTAAATTTGAGTGCATTTTGTACCTGGTTTTACAAATGCATATTTTAGGCATTTGTATAATAAAAAAGATAAAAGTAATCTTTTCACTAAACCAAGGGATATTTTTTTATATCTTCCCCTCCCCTAAATAATAGATAAAGAGGAGTTATATTTACCAAATGATAATGATTATTGCCAAATGATGATGATGATCATCATCATCACCAGTTGACGCAATTAGCTATGGTGTTCGGCTATGGTAAACGTAAGCAAAGCTAAGATATGATTAAATCACGTGGAAAAATCAGATGAGGTATTATACACGAGGATAGAGAATACGTATAGTTTTTTTTTTTTTTTTTTTAAATAAAGTCTAAAAACTCATTATTACACACATATATATGTACATATATACATATATATATATATATATGTATTTAATCAAGTTGGGTTAGTTTTCTTTTGGTTTTTTTTTTTTTAATTTCTTTCTTTGACAAATTCAGTTTCACGAAATTAAGTAGTTAATTATTTGACTGTTGTTCCACAGACAGTGTAGATTAAAATATTATACCAAGTGTATATTTTCAACGAAGCTAGTATTCATATATATATATATATATATATATTTATATAATTGAAAATCAACAAGGCTAATTAATATTCATATACCATGGAAAGTTAATTAATTAATTGCATTTTTTTTGCTGAATAATTAATTCCTATAGATATACTATCTGTCCACACGACATGCTAATATTTTACTAGTCTGAGGGACGTGCTTCACGTCCCAAGCCTGTTAGTATAATTAGTCTGTTTTTTTGTTATGTATATGTGTGTGTGTGTGTTTCTTTTCAAAGAAATCATGTTAAATTATTAAAGTACGATTAATACATTTCAATAGAAATTGTTACTTTTTTTGCGTAATAGTTTCTCGAAGATACGTAATTAAATATCCTGACTATATTTATAATATAATTTGAGTTGAATTTAAATATTTAGCATTTGCATCTCAAGGTATAGAGATTTATAAATGAATAAATTATACCTAACTTTAAATGAAAATCGTAAACTCTTACATAATAATATAATATATATTACATGTATATATACACACGCATATTCATACATGATGCATGTTACGTGCAATTAGGGGCGGAGGGAAGGGGGTGCGAGTGGGGGCGGCAACCCTTATTAAAATTTTTTGGTATTTTAAATCTACTTCAAAAATTTTATAATTTTTATAATTTTTCCCCCAATAAAATAAAAAGTTATCAAATATAGTTCCTATTTAGTCCTTACAAAAAATAAAAATTCTCACATAATCTCTCCTAAAATTAATTCTATGTCCCCACTAATACTAAAAATTATTACATAAGCCTACTAAAATTAAAATTTCTTACATAACTCTCGTTAAAATTTATTTTATCTTATAATAATTTTTTTGATATATACTTTCACTGAAATATATTTATGGCTCCACTAATGTAGTATGAGCAATATTGTGGTGCGCGTGTGTGTTTCTTTTAATAAAAAAATATGCAGTCATCATAAATTGAACCATCTGATGCTGATCATCATGATATATATACATATATATGTCATGACCATTAGGTGTAACATAAAATTCAAAAAAAAAAAAAAACTTAGAAAACAACAATCTAGTACAAATTGTTGAATGAGGTGTAAGACGACGAAAAAGTCATGTGGATTTGAAAGTAAATTTGAATCATTAGATTAAAAGTTGAACTACAAAAATTTTAAAAGCTATAATATTTATATACAAACACAAATACATATAACATACATATATATATATATATATTGATATGTGTGTTTGCATATACTGATCTCTCTCTTTCTCTAAAATTATAGTACGACGAATGAGTCCAATTCTGACGAAGGTGGCAAAGTAAAGCTGTCTCCATTTTCGGTAAAATACCAGATGAAGAAGTTCCGACAACATCTGGCTATAGCAGTCGCAATACTTTCGGTACTTATTATTGGTATAATAGTACTGATAATATGGTGTTGCTGGCGCAATCCGCAAATCTCCTTTGCTCCAAACGGCCACCTCCACTGTTGTCCGATCACCCTGTTCAACTTTAATGCCTAAATAATTAATACCTTAATTTTTAATTTATTAGTTAGTATTCGTAATTTGTTTTTTGATTTTGATTTGAACAGTTGGATATGCTCTATGAACATTACCTGTAGTATACATATACATCCCGAATATTTTGTTGTTTATTTGTGGATTTTGTATAATAAATATGTTTTTTAGGTTTAATAACTTCTTGTCCTTTTTCTTTCTTAATTAAAAATTTGGACATTTACATATCGGTCACACACAAAGCACCCCAAAAAAAAAAAAAAAAAAGAGAATTACATTGTAATGTTATAAATAGTATTTTTACGAAAATAATTGAAGTAAATATAAAGTTTAAAAATATTTGAATTTATTAAGTAAACAGTAAATTTATTAAGTAAATATTATATTAACAGTAAACAAAGTGTTAGTGGCACATCCTAACAGTGTCTCTCTCAAAAGAATGGCACGTGTTAGGTTTTTAATTAAGCAATACAATTTTCTTTGATAATTTTACATAGTCAACATATTTCTTTAATTCGGAACCTGGTAAAAATTTATTCTACATATTAAAATATACATTTTTATAAATATTTTTTTACAACATATAACATAACTATTTAATATAACGAATAAAATAAGTAATCATTTAACAATATTTATCTTATTTATTAAGATTGATATTTTATGCGTAATTGATATTCGTATAGACAAATAAAGTATATGGGAAATAGATATATCAGAAATATATGAAAACACTGTCACTTAGTGTACGAGACACAATTATTCGAAATTGTACTGGGTGATTTTCTCACATTTATGGAAACCTTGAAATAGATTTTCTCACGATTTAAATAAAGATTTTATGTTCAATTTACTTCTTTTTCCTTATTTAAATACTTACTCGTGTATGAGATCTCGTTTCCTCACATTGATAGAGCCGCTCAATATTTTTTGTTGTTTTGATCATGCTTTTCTTTGATTTGACAATTTATAGGCGCTCTACGTGTTTTAATCGCCTGGACCAACATATTAAGATAAGGTCACAGTTCATTGGTCAAACGTCCTTTTGGATCTAGAAATAAAAATAGTTCTAGTTCTAGTTCTATTTCTAGTTCAATAATACTGTGTATGTCTATACACACACACACACACACATATATATATATATATATCATGCTATGCCGTACTCTAATTTTTCTATGGTAAGTGACGTTGACAAATGGGGGCCAAGATGCATTAAATTATTCTAACGTATATAATAACAGAGGTTGGGTACTTACGTACGCATTCATTGGATATCCTTTATAAGAGATTTTGCACTCCCCTTCATGAAAGCCCAAGCCGTCACGTGATTTTCTTTTTATTTTTTGCATGGATTTTTCACGTGTACCGGACTCATCTTCACCGATACCAAACAGACAAACTAAGGATTTATTAATTTGTCTGCTTAACTCCAATTAAATTATATTTTTTTATTTTATTTTTTATTTTTTTAAAAATCAATAAAAATTAGAATTAGTTTTTAAAAAGTTAATCAACTTCAATTTTAAAATATTTCATCTTAAACTGATGAATCAAACGCAAGCTAAGTCATGATCAGGAGGTCATGGATCAGCACGTTAATATAATTTGCAGACAATCGAAATGGTTTATTTTGTTGACCAAGTTTTCCACCCAAAAAAATGTTAGTGACCAAGTACGTATACACGCCAACAATCTGTAATAATTAGAGAAACAATATTGCAGGTTTTATAGGCCTTTTTTTAAAAGACTAATATTGGAGGTTTTAGTTATAAATAAATAATATTGGAGTTTTTACGGTAAATATCATAATTATGATAAATAATTTATTTATGAAGTATATATTATAATAAAATTACATCAAAATTTTTTTATAAATAAATATTTTATCGTATATATTTTATTTACCTCTCACTTTTTTAAAATATACTAGTAAAATTAGATTGTGTGATCTTTTTTAATCGTCCAAGATGATTCAATTTTTTTATTTAATAAAATGACCTGATAAGTGTATAAAAATACACTTTTTGATGTTTTTAATTGATTAATAAAATGAGTTTTAATTAAAAATTTCATGATTTTAATGCAAAATTTTAGATTGAAAATATTTAGTTTTAATTTAATTTATTTTGTTTTTTTGGTTTATTTAAAGAAACATGGACCATTAAACAAAGGAAGAAAAGCAAATTTCAGTCCCACTAACCCAAGCCTAATCAGCTGCCTAAGAAGCTGCCCAACCAAGCTGGATCAGCCACAGAGCCGCACCAGCAGCCGCGTCAGACATGGGCCCCACGACGTTTCTTCTCTAGCCCAGCTCTTCCACACGAGTCAGCTATACGAGCCAATCGGGGCGCTAGTTCTTCTCCAGCACGCATCCTACTCGTGCGCTTCTCCTTTCCGTGTGGGTCCCACGTTTCTGCAAGCTGACATCAGTATACCCACTTTTCCCAATACGTGCGCGACATGTGGCGTGTGATCCTAGCTTGTCTCCCACGAAACCAACAGATGATCCCATTTTCTCTCTTACGCGAATCAGAGGATGTCACGTGTCAAAAGTCTCATCACATCAGTTTTTTAGTATTTCTCTCACTTATCATAGCAACGTTTTCACGAAATTGCATTGCTTTTGGCTACACCTTGTCATCCCAAAACTCTATAAATAAGGGAATCAGTCAAGGTTTTTCGGGTTGTTTTCATACGATGTATTTTTGGAGACACACTTTTCTTCATTTTCTAGTTTGTCTTGCAATTTAATTTCATATATATACTTTCTTTCTAGAATTTGTGAAAAACATAAGCAAGGTAGAGGCTAATTCTTCCATTGGTGAGACTAGAGATGAAATTATGTGTTGAGTGTTCTACTTGTGATATCGATTATCTTGTTTTGAAATATTTACATTTTAAATGAATTAAGTCTTCTTTATTCTCATTTTTTATTCCAAGATATTATATGTCTTATTTTATATAAGCATCAGTCTTGCTTTATTTATGTAATTTAGTCACATATTTATTTTCTTCGAATTATTTTATAAGTTAGTTTTTTTACTGCAAATTGTTACAAAAAGTATTTTGTCAATTTAGGATAACTTGTAATAATATAATCTTTTGGAAATCAAATGTGAAGACTTTCGGGAGTTTAAAATCCAAATTTTTCGATTGTGTATTTGAGATGTGAAATATACAATTGAGTTATCGAGGAATCAATTTTGCAATTAGAATACAAAATACATGAAGGATTCTTAAAGCCTTACCGTTTTTCTCTAATTGAAGTCTCTAAATTGCATTTTCTCTTTTAATTTTTGCAAACAAAAATATCAAAAATTATTTCTCTCTTACTTTTCTCTAATTATTCACTTTTCTAATGTTCTTATTCTGCTAATGTTTTCTTGGTTGTTTCTATCACCTCTCAATGTATTCGACCGCTCAATCTAACTATAATCGATCGCTTTAGAAAGATAGTTTGGGCATAACAACATGGCCATTTTTTATTTTTTTCAAATTTAGTCAATCAGTAATTGACTAATGATCAATCATTAATGGTGATTTACATTATGGTCAATATGATTAATTGAAAATCAATAATTGATTGATCAAATTAACTATATTATGTTATAAATTATTAATTAATCATTTAAGAAAATTGATTAACTATTTAAAAAACAAAAAAAAATGCATTTTAATGTTTAGCATAATTAATCACTGATTAATCAGAAATTGTTGATTTTGGTTATCCGCAATCAATTATTGACTATGATTAATCAATGATTGGCTATAAAAATTGATTATATATATTATGGTCAATCAGTAATTTACTGATAGTCAATTAGTGATTGACCATAATCATACCAATGGTCAATCAGCGTATAGTTAAGGTAAGTCAATGATTGACTATACAATATAGTCAATCATTAATTGATCATTTACAAAATTGATTGATCATTCTAAAAAAAATGATCTTTTAACTAATTTTTAAAAACTTAGTCATTTATTAAAACAAGGTCATTTAACTATAAATCCCAATATACTATTCTAATACTTCAAAGTTTTTTCCTTTTTGGCCAAATATGTGTCCATTTCCATTGTGGTTATTAATTGGTGTACGTCTCGAATTACATGCGTCAGCACTAATTGATGCAAATTATTCAAAGATACTTTTGTATTTTATACTAGTGTGGGGAAATGCCCACGGCACTTACCGGACTTTTTGGTTTTACTTCGTCTGAGCGATATTGTTTTAGCAAGCAATTTTGAGAAAGCAATAATCAATATCAGAGGCCAGATGATATCAAAATAAAATAAAATGTTTAATAAAGTAGTATTACTACAAAAGAATATTAATAAACAAGATTCCCGTACAAAACAAGAGCGACTCCTGTTTTGAAAATTTAGAGAGCACTTCTCAGAGTTTTGAGTCTCATTTAGCAAGCAACCTGAAATCAATGCGACCCAAACTCTCAGGATCCATATGAGACCAAAGACAAAGCATGCTGACCTTGATCAATAAATCCTGTCATAGGAAACATATAAATGAATTGTGCAAACCAGAGACAATCTTGAACTTGGAAAGCTATTTTTTACACAAGTCCCTTTCAAAAACCTTGATTGTTGTCAGTTTGGCATAAAGAAGATCTCAAGGGAGATGTAACAATGTGACTTTTCAGACCGTTAATTAATTTACTTATTTTTAATTTATTTAATCTTAACATTTATTTATGTTAGGTTCTAAAAATATAATTTTTTTTTCATACATACTATACTTATATTTGAAGAGTTTAATAAACTAAAATTTTAACTAAGAGAATTGAAATTTTGAAATCATAAATATCATATTCAAATTCGTACTTAGATAATATTTAAAAAGCTATAATTTCATGTGAGTTAGAAAAAAAAAAAAAAAAAAACTCTAAAGTTTTTCTTCGTAAAGTACTTCTACTAGTTTAGTAGTACCAAAATATTAAAAATATAATTATAACTAAAGTCGATAAAAAATAATTTAAGAAGTATAAATGCGGAAATAAAGTTCGTGGGGATATCTCATTCCCTTCCTTCATTGCCTTTGCATAGTTTCATCAGTCCAGAAAACATTTTAACTGGTAGGCTGCCTACCCGTGGTACCTACAGTACAAACACACAGTATGAGCTTTCACTCAGCAACTACAAACAATATTTCACATAAAATTTTCATAAAATCGTATCATCTCACGTAACAACATGAATGTTAAAAAATATATGTGATCTATGTGTGTTCAATTATACTTTATTATATACATGTCTTGTCTATTTAAGAGTCTCCTATGTCATACCCATATGCTTGAAATCAATGGGGAGTTGAGGAAACGACCCTCCAACCACCTCTAAGATTATAACTTTTAACTTTCATTCTTATATCCTCTCACTAATTGGAGGTTAGTACAACACTTATTCCTATTTTTCGTTAGCCGCATTCTCATTAATTATGAAAATGTGAAGGTTTACATGTCACTATGCATCTATCATTATAGCATAAATATCTGTGAGACGGGTCGATCATATTAATGCAAAAGAAATTATGCATGCCAAATGCTTAATCAAAGTAATACATATAACTCATATACTCATTACATCATCAAGGTAAATCATAACAAACGTAGAGTATCAACAATGAAAAGCATTTTATTCCATGCTGTAAATAAGATTTATACTTACTTGTCTTATGTAATTAAACTTCCGGAGTTGTACCTCCTACTACGCAAGCTTGAGAAATTATCTTGATTTAACAATATATCATCATTAGATAGAATTATAGTTATATTACTTTATTCATTTATTTATTTATTTATTTTATAAATTAAGATAAGCTTAATTTACTTGTATCATAATTAACCTTAACAATTAATTCACATTAATTATTAAGTGTTAAATAAATTTTTACTAATTATTAATTAATTTAACTTAACTTAATTTAATTTAATTTAATTCAATTGATTAATTAATCAATTGATTAATTAATTAGGTAGTAGTTAATTATTACTTTATTTAATTGAGTAATCATAATTAAATTACATAATTTTAATTGACTAATTAATAATCATATTATTAATAATTTAATTATGTTACTTAAATATTTTTTTCATATAATAATTATCAATTATTAATTCTCATATTAATGATTAATAATTAGATTATTATAATAATTAATGTTTGATTAATCTCTAATTAATTATCCATAGTTTTATTAACAATTATATAAATAATTAATGATAAATTAATCTCTAATTAATCATGTATTATAATTATATAGTTATTCAACATAATAATATCTTATTTACACAGCTAATTATCACTTATTAATTCTTATAATTACTTTATTAATTTTTAATTAACTTTCTTAGCATAATTACATGTTGTTATATATTTAGTAGTTTATATATTTATTTATTTCTTAAGTACTTAATCAATCAACATGACAACAAGTCACCTAAATGTATATCTTCTATCTAGTATTGGGCTTGTAAGGTCCAATCTCATTAGTTATGATTATTTAGTATGGCTAAGATAATCTATTGGTATATGCCCAGCAATCCTCTAGTGTACTTTATCTTAATCTATTTAAAAACTTATTATTCAACTTTATAAAGTTAGGGGTTTTCACATTATTTAATCATACAATTAATACCAACTCATTTCATAAGTAAATATGTCCATATATTATGATTTACTCTTATGCCACATTCTAATGTTTGATCGTTTTGTTTGTGTGGGATTTTAAATTAAAAAATTTATTTAAATTTGAGTATAATCCTGTTTTGGACACTTGATAACTCATTGGAAAGCTTGAAGTATTTAGTTTCTGTCTTTTTAATTTGTTTTCCAAGATTTCAAGCATTTCAAATATTAATGTTGACATCTTCCTAAGTATCTTATGGTAAAATATTAGTTTACCAGAGTACAATACATTATTATGTAATTTATTAAAATTTACGTACATATCCGTTTTAAATGCATGTTAACTCATTTCAAATTTTGATATGTCTATTTTATAGTCATAAAGTTATTTCTTTTAGTGTTTGAGTGTTTCATACCGTATACTTAGGTTTTGTTACTGTTAGTCCCATGCATGTACCATATATCCAGATTTATAGATAAATTTTAAAAAAATCATAACAATTCACTTCCAAGTCTAAATAAGATAAAGGATATGTCATTGGAAAGTTTATGATATCTAGTTCATACATTGAGAATAGTTTGTAAAATGTTATGGTTTACTAACCCAAAATATATAAAACCTATGGCTGGGGTTTCAGCAAAAACTCTCTGTTCATAATCCAAATTTGTAAAATTCATCAAAAACTGTATATTGATCTGTTTGAGGCACATAATACCTTGTTGTAAAAATTAAAGAATCTAATTTTTAGATATATAACTTATAATCCAAAATTTTGAAAGTAAAAGGTTTGGAATATATAAAAGTCGTGGCTAGACTGTACCCCAATGGTTCCTTTTCTCTCTAGTTTTATGTCATAACTTCAAATGTACATAAATTTAGACATACAAAAGCAAACCAAGTGATTTTAAAGCTTAAATAAAGCTTATCCTGTATAAAATCATATCATCTAATTTATTTTTCATACCAAAGTTTTTTATGCATGTTATATTACCACAACAACCTCAAGCTCTAACAAAGTTTATAGATCTTACTGAAATACTCCGTAGATCCTTTAAGATCTCGGACCTCCAAAGTTCTTCTCAAAACCATTTTCTAGGTAACAAGAAGTCTAATATTAAGATTCTAACTAAATATCATGCTTTAATTCTCAAAAAAAAAAAAACACAAAGAATACCATTAAGTTACCTCCAGCAACGCATCATCTAACTCCGCTTCACACTTCTTCGAACTTAGTAACGGGTTTACTTGGAGCTTGAAAATGGAGAGCAGAGGGTGTTAGAGGGGTGTTGGAGATGGAGAATAGTGTTGGTGTATTTTTTTTTTTTTTTTTAGCTCGGTAGTGGCTATAAAAGCTAGGGTTTTTAAGCTTAATGTCTCTTTTTTTTTTTTTTTTTTTTTTAAGCTTGGTGGTGGCTATAAAAGCTAGGGTGTTTAAGCTTAACTTATCTGAGAATAAAATGAGATGTTGGGGGCTTATTTTCAGTCAACATATGTTTTAAAGGAGCTGTATTTTGAGAGGTAAAAATGGAAAATTTTTGGCTAATTCTCCCCTTGTATTGCCGCCACTTAACGTAGGGAGTTGGTGTGAAAATTTTGTTCAACAAAGTGGAGACAAGTGGTCACTTTCACTTATACCTTCTTTGTGTCATATTGTCAAAACAAGTCTTGACATCTCTTCCATGAGGTTGCATGCATGCACCACTTTTTTTTTCTTTTTTTTTTTCTTCTTTGTTCAAATTCTTCTTGCTTTTGACCACAACAAATCCGGATCTCCCCTTTGGTTTTCTTATTTTTATTTTGTTTTTCTTTCTTCCAATTTTTTCACCATTGATCAAAGGATGTCATCTTTATTCTCATTCATTAGATCTTGCATCACACCAATCCTTATCTTAAGCTCTCATTGATCACTTATCATCCAAAACTTGGCCATTGATTTGCCCAGGATCCTTTAAAATAAAATCTACGCCATTGATTTCAAATCTAAGCACAATTCTTGATCAATCTTCCACCTTTGGATTTTCTAAGAGTAAATCATAATTATTCATCTTCTATTTATGTGATACATTAATTTTCCCAATCATACTTTCAAAACTTAAATATTGATATGACAAAAAATAAATACTAAGGTCATCAAATTGACCTACTAATAAAAATCGAGATTCTTTCATAAAAATTAACATTTATCCCACTAATACGGCATGATAAATTTTTTGTATAAATTTATATGTCATTCAACTCATCTTTTATGTATTTATAATCTTTCATTTAAATAGAGAAACTTAACATTATTAGATCCTCAACATCATTAAACTGATGATACATATACAATCATTCATGGTATTAAAATTTGATATTTATCAAAATAATTCATTAGAGGTATATTAATAAAGGAAATCCATAATAACAATTTATGAAATCAAGTTTATGAATTTTCAAGGCGTTATAGGAGAGAAGAAAGCAACATTAAAATTAATCTCACATAATAAGAAAAACGCGTGAGGCAAAAGAAATAAATAATGCAAAATGAAATAAATAATCACCAACAGTATCTATTTATCGTGATGTTAGCAGGTCTTTATCAATCTCAAAAGCAAAGTAAAGTATACAAAACTTGGCATATAGCAAAAGTAAAACCAAATACTTCATCACAGTCATCTTGATGACTCTCACAACATTAATGAAATAGATTTTGACAATTAATATTGCAAATCACAAAGGCTTTTACCCGAAAAAAGGATGGTACCATTTATAGCTACTATGTCCACAATCTCAAATGGTGGACTCTGAAGATCAGCAACCAAACACTAAATCATGAAAACCGTCAAAGCCACAAAACAAGTAGCTAAAATCTTTGTCACCTTTATTTTACTAAATGAAGACCTAGCCGGCAACATATGAATTGCTCCGCACAAGATGTCGAAGATTTAATCAATTGGAAGAGAAATAGAGATCAAGAAGAAGTAATTGGTTTGGAGGAGGGAAGTTTGGAGAGAGAACTCATATATTAACTTTTGGAGTTGGTTGATTAAAATAAAGTACTAAACTCCTCTAAACTTAAAAGAACTAAGACCCTCACTACCTCACACAAACAATTCTGCACACTCGTGCAGAAGACAATATACCTCAATTAAAGACTAACCCAAAATTTTTAAAGAAGAAACATGAACCAGTCCTTTAACACCACTCCCGTAATGAAGAATCCTCTTTGTCCCGTCATGGGGTTTTGCATTCCAGGATCTTTTGGGTCAAAAGACAAATAATGGATTAGACGACTTACATTTACATATGCTTAGATCTTCAAAAAAAAATCTAGAGGAAAAGAAAATATTACGTCCTTTTCTATCAGAAGTTAAGTTTACAAACAAAAAAAAAAAAAACCTATGCTTTAAAACCCCATTTAATGTAAATATACTGAAGAACCCCCTTGACATTAGAAGTAAAATAAGTAAGAATAATTCAATTTCGTTTATTTTTCAGTTTTACATTTCTCTCAGGAAGAGGGAAACATGGATCATTTATAAAGAGGTACATCTTTTCATCTCTCCAAATTAAATTTCATGCAAAAACTGAATAGGCAAATGTTTATCTGATGACTGAAGATCTAGTTGCACTAATACGCTCTAAGGTACTTGAAAACGGGTACTCCTCTCAACCTCATGTAGGATATGAGATAACTGTAAAAAAGATATGAAATGGAACGAGGGAGAACCATTTATAACATAAAAGGGAAAAAGAAGGACGAGGAGGAGGTGGAATTATCAGAAGCAGAATAACCAACCATTTGGGTGATGAAAATCTTTAATCCGTGAACTGAAATAGGGAAGTTTCTAGCGACCCGCTGAACATCTATAACCACGTTAACATGCAAGTTAAAAGAAAAATTCAGGATTCTTTTAGTATGAATTTAGAAGTTCAAATCAAAACATTAAATGCACATACGAGCAAGAGATTCAGACAGTTTTACATGAATATTAACCACCACTAAAATCAAAGTGAAAAAAAAAAAAAAAAATTCTACTTCAGCATTCCATCAAAACAATCAACTCTTTCTTCCAGTATTTTAGACCCAAAGTTTATTGTTAGTTTGGTTTTTTTTTAATACAGCTTGTGATGCTTTTTTTTTTATATGTTTAATTAGCTTAATTATTCTGGTTAGTTTGGTCCTGTAGCATTTGGACACATATGTAGAGCTTCTCATTCGTTTAGTATAAAAGGAATCATATGGACCTCTGTAATCTTCCTGAGCTGGAATAGTACAACCAAAATCCTTTATTCTCCTTCTTCTTCTTCTTCTTTTACTACTGAATTCTATCTTGGTATCAGAGCGGCCTTCGATCCAATGGCAAACAAAGGAAAAGAAATCTCAACCACTGCAAATTCCTCTTCCGCTGCATCTCCTTCAACAGCTAATGTTACCCAAACCTCTACCCATCCAACCTTCTCCACAGCCCAAACCTTCACTACTCAGATTCCAGCTCCGTTCACTCCGACAAGGAATTTTCCTATGCAACAACAACTATCTCCTGTGGAAGAATCAACTTCAGAACGTCCTTATTGCAAGTGGCTTAGAGGGTTTCATTGATGGTACATAGATCTGTCCACCCAGATTTTTGGATCCACAGCATCTCTCTGTTAACTCACTCTACACTCAATGGCAGCGACTAAACCGCTTGGTTTTGAGCTGGATCTATGCTTCAATCAGCGAAGGAATGATGAGTAAAATCGTTAATTATGATAATGTTTTTGATGTTTGGGAAGCTTTAGCTAGATCCTATGCCTTTACCTCTAACTCCAGGCAAATTGAATTATGAGGGAAACTTAGAACAATTAAGAAAGATGGTTTGACTACAGATGAGTTCATTTCAAAATTCAAGGAGATCTGTGATCAACTCTCGACCATTGGTTTTCCTGTCTCACCGAGAGGGCAAATTTTATATCTTTGTAATGGTCTGGGTGCTGAGTATAATTCCATTGTTACTGGGATTAGTTTTATGATTGGTGAACCCACTTTGAAGGACATTCATAGTATGCTGATGAGCTATGATTACCGCCTTAAGCAACAAAACGGGTCCGAGTATATCAACTTTCCTCAAGCCAGGGCATTTAGATTCCAGAAAGAACCATCCATATGACCAAAAGAACACCAACAAAACCAATTTTACAAACATTTCTTTCCTCAACCTCAACCCATGTTTCCAACAAGGCCAACTAATCCAAATTACAAATCTCACTTCACCAAACCACAGGGCAGCATCCTTGGAAAGCCACGAGGCTCTTTCACCCCTGGCCAGTGGCCGTCTCAAGACCTTCCTCAAGCCAGTCCCAAACCAAAATGTCAAATCTGTAATAAGATACGACATTCTGCACTTGAACGTTATCATCGTGCAGATTATATCGCATGTCCTTCCCCTAAACAGTCCTCTATGTGTGCATATGCCTCACTTGCACAGCCCTGCTATCAAGCTCCCATATCTGCTATGATGGCAACCACAATTTCAGAATCTCCAATGCCTGATGAAAATGCTGGGCGAATGGACTCGGGAGCTACTCATCATCTCACGCCGAGGTTGACTCACAATTTCAAAATCCTACTCCCAATCTGTTTGATCATGGCATGGTAGGAAATGGTAAGCTTCTTAATATCCTTAATACTGGGAACATTGCTTTACCTTCACACCGTAAACCAATCATTTTAAAAAATGTCTTACACACACCTACCATCACTGAACAACTCACTAGTGTCACTCGTTTACGCATTAATAATCAGGCCTTCATTGAGTTATATCCAAACTTTTTTCTTGTGAAGGACCAAGTTTCCGGGAAGGTTCTTCTTCATGGTCTTCTTCATGATGGTCTTTACAAGTTGTTCACACGTTCATCACATATCAATTCTACTCCTCAAGCTCAAGCTCTCCTTTCCAGTTCAAATAAAACCAACCTTTTTCACAACCGCTTGGGACACCCTTTTTCTAAAATTGTTCACGCTGTTCTTAATCTTTCTAATGAACCTAGTTCTTTATCTTTCACTTTTGCAACTCTTGCCAATTAGGCAAATGTCATAGATTACCTTTTTCATTGTCAAATTCTTGTGCCGCCATACCTTTTGAGTTAATACAATCGGATTTATGGGGTGCTTCTGAGGTTTTTGGTGAGGAAAAAAATAATACTTTTCCTTGAATTATTCCAACGATTACAGCACAATATATACAGCAAGGATCAACTGATCCTTGGGAACAGATTACACAATCTAAGGCAGTAAATAAGGAAACAAAATAAACATAAATCAGCCAGCTATTCTACAGCTAGCATTCGGAACTAATTCATCCCTAAAGTCTAGGGATTCCACAATCTATGCCCATAATCTTCGACACCCCCCCTCAAGTTGGTGCGTAAATGTTCATCATACCCAACTTGCTAGTGAGAAGCTCAAAGTTAGGCCTGAACAATCCCTTAGTAAAAATGTCGGCTATCTGCTGCGTTGTAGGTACAAATGGCAAACAGATAACTCCTCCTTCCAACTTTTCCTTGATGAAGTGTCGATCAATCTCAACGTGCTTTGTCCTATCATGCTGTACTGGGTTGTGAGCTATGCTGATAGCAGCCTTGTTGTCGCAATACAACTTCATTGGACTTTCCGTTGATTTACCCAGTTCGTCCAGAATCCTTTTTAACCACAGCATCTCACAAACACCATGTGCCATGGCTCGGTATTCTGCTTTAGCACTACTCCGGGCTACAACATTTTGTTTCTTGCTCCTCCATGTGACAAGGTTACCCCATACAAACGTGCAGTATCCTGATGTAGATCTTCTGTCAATAACTGAGCCTGCCCAGTCAGCATCAATATAGGCTTCAATAGTCCTTTGCTCCCCCTTCTTGAAAAAGAGTCCCTTCCCCGGAGTGCTTTTGCAACGCTTACTGCAAAAGCTATATCTGGTCTAGTATGGGCTAAGTAGATTAACTTACCCACAAGCTTCTGGTACCTTGCCTTGTCAACTGGTGCCCCCTCTGTAACATCTCCAAGCTTCTGGTTGGGGTCCATAGGAGTATCTGCAGGTCAGCATCCACTCATGCCCGTTTCCTTGAGAAGATCCAGGACATATTTCCTTTGAGAAATAACCAGTCCTTTCTTTGAACGTGCTACTTCCATCCCTAGGAAATATCTCAGTGCCCCCAAATCTTTAATCTCGAACTCTAGAGCTAGAGAACTCTTAAGTCGTTCCATTTCTTCCAAATCATCACCTGTGAGAATGATATCATCCACATATACTATTAAGACAGCAATCTTACCTTCCTTGGATTCTTTTATAAACATGGTATGATCAGTCTGGGCCTGAACATATCTTTGGTTCTTCATGGAACGAGTGAACTTATCAAACCACGCCCTCGGAGATTGCTTGAGTCCATATAGTGATTTCTTCAGCTTGCAGACCTTTGAGTTGAATCTCTCATCGAACCCGGAAGGTGCATCCATGTAAACCTCTTCCTCCAAATCTCCGTTCAAAAAGGCATTCTTCACATCTAGTTGATGGAGTGGCCAATCAAGGTTAACAGCAATCGACAGAAGTACTCTGACTGTATTCAATTTGGCAACTGGAGCAAAGGTCTCAAGATAATCGATTCCGTAGGTTTGGGTGAAGCCCTTAGCTACTAAGCGAGCCTTATACCTCTCAATGGTTCCATCCGAATTATACTTAACTGTGAAAACCCACTTGCAGCCCACCGTCTTCTTCCCCCTTGGCAGATCCACTACTTCCCATGTTTGATTCTTCTCAAGAGCCGCCATCTCCTCATCAATGGCATTCCTCCACTCCGGAACCTGCAAAGCCTCCTGTACATCTCTTGGAATTTCCATAGAGGAGAGTTGTTAAGTGAAAGCAAAGAAAGCAGGGGATAATTTTTCATAGGAGACAAAATGAGACATAGGATGTTTGGTGCAGGTCCGCACACCCTTTCGACACGCAATGGGAATATCTAGATCATCAAAAGACTCAGTGGAGGAATTTTTACCTAAGAGTTCAGATACTACAGGTGCTTTCCCTGGTTCGGACTCATGGCTTTGAAGAGAGGCGGGGACTTTATCTTTCGAGCGGAAGTTTCTTCGGAAGTAGGTCTGCAACTTAGTACATGTTATGTCTCTGTCCCTTTCTTCTGTACGGTTTTTTTCAGATGGCACTACAGATAGGGGAACCGTTTCTCCTATATTTTCTACACCTATTTGACTTACTTGTTCAGAATCCAAAACACTTGGATCAGAATCAATAGGATTTGGCTCGTCAGGATCTAAAACATGAGTTTCAGCAATAGTGTCCTGTCGAGAAGTTTGAAAAAATTGTTCTTCTTGATTTTCAAAGACATCATCATCATTCGAATCTTCTCTTTCTCTTCCCCCCTGAAGATGAGCTCCAAAAAATGGTTTGTCTTCAAAAAAAGTGACATCCATGGTTATAAACATTTTCTTTGAGATTGGGTCAAAGCACTTATACCCCTTTTTTGTTGGTGCATATCCGACAAAGACACAACGTGTGGCCCTAGGATCAAGTTTTCCTCTACTGTGATCATGGTTATGAATAAAAGCTGTGCATCCAAATATTTTAAGAGGAAGGTCAGAAATAAGCCTAGTCGAAGGATAAATGTTTTGGAAAACACTTAACGGAGTTTTGAATTTTAGAATCCTAGAAGGCATTCGGTTAATCAAGTATGTTGCAGTCAAAATTGCTTCACCCTAGAGATATTTAGAGACATTTTTTGAAAAAAGTAGTGCTCTAGTTACTTCTAAAAGGTGTTTATTTTTTCTCTCAGCTACTCCGTTTTGTTGAGGTGTATCATTACATGAACTTTGGTGCACAATTCCTTTCTCGAGAAAAAAAGGTCCAAGAGTTTGATTAAAATACTCTGTACCATTATCACTTCGAAGAATTTGGATTTTTGTTTGAAATTGGGTGAGGACCATGGTATAAAAATTTGGAAGATATTTTTAACTTCGGATTTCTCTTTTAGTAGGTACACCCAACTCAACCTTGTATGATCATCTATAAATATTACAAACCATTTTTTTCCCGAAGGTGTAACTATCCTAGAGGGACCCCAAACATCAGTATGAATCAAAACAAACGGCTTTGTGGGTTTATGGGTTGTAAAGAGAAAGACGAACGATGATGCTTAGCCAATTCACAAAACTCACATTGCAAAGAAGAAGGATTTTATTCTTAAACAAATCAGGTAATAAGTGTTTCAAATAATGGAAATTCGGATGACCTAATCTAGAGTGCCATAACATAATCTCCTTATTGGTAAGAAAAGAAACAGAACCATAGCAT
>CM046368.1:7840054-7950951 GCA_025413025.1 Ficus hispida | reverse complement strand
CTTCCAAGTCTAAATAAGATAAAGGATATGTCATTGGAAAGTTTATGATATCTAGTTCATACATTGAGAATAGTTTGTAAAACGTTATGGTTTATTGACCCAAAATATATAAAACTTGTGGCTGGTATGGGGTTTCAGCAAAAACTCTATTGTTCATAATCTAAATTTGTAAAATTCATCAAAAACTGTATATTGATCTATTTGAGGCGCATAATACCTTTTGTAAAACTTAAAGAATCTAGTTTTTAGATATATAACTTATAATTCAAAATTTTGAAAGTAAAAGGTTTGGAGTATATAAAAGCCCTGGTTAGACTGTACCTCAGGTTCCTTTTCTCTCTAGTTTTATGTCATAACTTCAAGTTTACATAAATTTAGACATACAAAAGCAAACCAAGTGATTCTAAAGCTTAAATAAAGCTTATCATGTATAAAATCATATCATCTAATTTATTTTTCATACCAAGTTTTTTATGCATGCCATATTACCACAACATCCTCAAGCTCTAACAAAGTTCATAGATCTTACTGAAATACTCTGTGGATCCTTTAAGATCTCGAACCTCCAAAGTTCTTCTCAAAACCATTTCCTAGGTAACAAGAAGTCTAATATTAAGATTCTAACTAAATATCATGCTTTAGTTCTCAAAAAAAAAAAAAAAAAACACACAAAGAATAGCACTAGGTTATCTCCAGTAAATGCATCATCTAACTCCGCTTCACACTTCTTCGAACTTAGTAACGGATTTACTTGGAGCTTGAAAATGGAGAGCGGAGGGTGTTAGAGGGGTAGAGGTGTTAGAGGGTGTTGGATGGAGAATAGTGTTGGTGTATTTTTTTTTTTTTTTTAGCTCGGTAGTGGTTATAAAAGCTAGGGTTTTAAGCTTAATGTCTTTTTTTTTTTTTTTTTTTTTTAAGCTTGGTGGTGGCTATAAAAGCTAGGGTGTTTAAGCTTAACTTATGTGAGAATAAAATGAGATGTTGGGGGCTTGTTTCAGTCAACATATGTTTTAAAAGAGTTGTATTTTGAGAGGTAAAAATAGAAAATTTTTGGCTAATTCTCCCTTGTGTTGCCACCACTTAACGTAGAGAGTTGTGTGTGAAAATTTTGTTCAACAAAGTGAAGACAAGTGGTCACTTTCACTTGTACCTTCTGTGTCATATTGTCAAAACAAGTCATGACATCTCTTCCATGAGGTTGCATGCATGCACCACTTTCTTTTTTTTCTTTTTTTCTTATTTGTTCAAATTCTTCTTGCTTTTGACCACAACAAATCCGGATCTCCCTTTTGGTTTTCTCTTTTTTTTTTTTTTTTCCTTTCTTCCAATTTTTCACCATTGATCAAAGGTTGTCATTATTCTCATTCATTAATTAGATCTTGCATCACACCAATTTTATCTTAAGCTCTAATTGATCACTTATCATCCAAAGCCTGGCATGATTTGCCCAGGATCTTTAAAATAAAATCTACGCCATTGATTTCAATCTAAACACAATTCTGATCAATCTTCCACCTTTGGATTTTCTAAGAGTAAATCCTAATTATTCATCTTCTATTTATGTGACACATTAATTTTCCCAATCATATTTTCAAAACTTAAATATTGATATGACAAAAAATAAATACTAAGGTATCAAATTGACATACTAATAAAATCGAGATTCTTTACTAAAAATTAACATTTATCCCACTAATACGACATGATAAATTTTTGTATAAATTTATATATCGTTCAACTCATCTTTATGTATTATAATCTCTCATTTAAATAGAGAAACTCAACATTATTAGATCCTCAACATCATTAAACTGATGATACATATACAATCATCATGGTATTAAAATTTGATATTCATCAAAATAATTCATTAGAGGTATATTAATAAAGGAAATTCATAATAACAATTTATGAAATCAAGTTTATAAATTTTCAAGACGTTATAGGAGAAAAGAAAACAACATTAAAATTAATCTCACATAATAAGAAAAACGCGTTAGGCAAAAGAAATAAATAATGCAAAATGAAATAAATAATCACCAACAGTATCTATTTATCGTGATGTTAGCAGGTCTTTATCAATCTCAAAAGCAAAGTAAAGTATACAAAACTTGGTATAAAGCAAAAGTAAAACCAAATACTTCATCACAGTCATCTTGATGACTCTCACAACATTAATGAAATAGATTTTGACAATTAATATTGGCAAATCACAAGGCTTTACCCGAAAAAAGGATGGTACCATTTATAGCTACTATGTCCACAATCTCAAATGGTGGACTCTGAAGATCAGCAACCAAACACTAAATCATGAAAACCGTCAAAGCCACAAAACAAGTAGCTAAAATCTTTGTCACCTTTATTTTACTAAATGAAGACCTAGCCGGCAACATATGAATTGCTCCGCACAAGATGTCGAAGATTTAATCAAGTGGAAGAGAAATAGAGATCAAGAAGAAGTAATTGGTTTGGAGGAGGGAAGTTTGGAGAGAGAACTCATATATTAACTTTGGAGTTGGTTGATTAAAATAAGTACTAAACTCCTCTAAACTTAAAAAGAACTAAAACCTCACTGCCTCACACAAACAATTCTGCACACTCGTGCAGAAGACAATATACCTAAATTAAAGACTAACCCAAAATTTTTAAAGAAAAAAAACCCATGAACCAGTCCTTTAACACCACTCCCATCATGAAGAATCCTCTTTGTCCCGTCATGGGTTTTTGCATTCCAGGATCTTTTGGGTCAAAAGACAAATAATGGATTAGACGACTTACATTCACATATGCTTAGATCGTCAAAAAAAATCTAGAGGAAAAGAAAATATTACGTCCTTTTCTATCAGAAGTTAAGTTTACAAAACAAAAAACCTATGCTTTAAAACCCCATTTAATGTAAATATACTGAAGAACCCCTTGACATTTGAAGTAAAATAAGTCAGAATAATTCTGCTCATAAATCACATATCTTCAATTCGTTTATTTTTCAGTTTTACATTTCTCTCAGGAAGAGGGAAACATGGATCATTGATAAAGAGGTACATCTTTTCATCTCTCCAATTAAATTTCATGCAAAAACTGAATAGGCAAATGTTTATCTGATGACTGAAGATCTAGTTGCACTAATACGCTCTAAGGTACTTGAAAACGGGTACTCCTCTCAACCTCATGTAGGATATGAAATCACTTTATAACAGATATGAAATGGAAGGAGGAGAACCATTTATAACATAAAAGGGAAAAAGAAGGACGAGGAGGAGGTGGAATTATCAGAAGCAGAATAACCAACCATTTGGGTGATGAAAATCTTTAATCCGTGAACTGAAATAGGGAAGTTTCTAGCGACCCGCTGAACATCTATAACCACGTTAACATGCAAGTTAAAAGAAAAATTCAGGATTCTTTTAGTATGAATTTAAAGTTCAAATCAAAACATTAAATGCACATACGATCAAGCGATTCAGACAGTTTTACATGAATATTAACCACCACTAAAATCAAAGTGAAAAAAAAAAAAAAAATTCTACTTCAGCATTCCATCAAAACAATCAACTCTTTCTTCCAGTATTTTAGACCCAAAGTTTATTGTTAGTTTGGTTTTTTTTTAATACAGCTTGTGATGCTTTTTTTTTTTATATGTTTAATTAGCTTAATTATTCTGGTTAGTTTGGTCCTGTAGCATTTGGACACATATGTAGAGCTTCTCATTCGTTTAGTATTAAAGAATCATATGGACCTCTGTAATCTTCCTGAGCTGGAATAGTACAACCAAAATCCTTTATTCTCCTTCTTCTTCTTCTGCTTCTTCTTCTTTTACTACTGAATTCTATCTTGGTATCAGAGCGGCCTTCGATCCAATGGCAAACAAAGGAAAAGAAATCTCAACCACTGCAAATTCCTCTTCTGCTGCATCTCCTTCAACAGCTAATGTTACCCAAACCACTACCCATCCAACCTTCTCCACAGCCCAAACCTTCACTACTCAGATTCCAGCTCCGTTCACTCCGACAAGGAATTTTCCTATGCAACAACAACTATCTCCTGTGGAAGAATCAACTTCAGAACGTCCTTATTGCAAATGGCTTAGAGGGTTTCATCGATGGTACATAGATCTGTCCACCCGGATTTTTGGATCCACAGCATCGCTCTGTTAACTCACTCTACACTCAATGCCAGCGACTAAACCGCTTGGTTTGAGCTGGATCTATACTTCAATCAGCGAAGGAATGATGAGCAAAATCGTTAATTATGATAATGCTTTTGATGTTTGGGAAGCTTTAGCTAGATCCTATGCCTTTACCTCTAACTCCAGGCAAATTGAATTATGAGGGAAACTTAGAACAATTAAGAAAGATGGTTTGACTACAGATGATTTCATTTCAAAATTCAAGGAGATCTGTGATCAACTCTCGACCATTGGTTTTCCTGTCTCACGAGAGAGCATATTTTATATCTTCGTAATTCCATTATTACTGGGATTAGTTTTATGATTGGTGAAACCACTTTGAAGGACATTCATAGTATGCTGATGAGCTATGATTACCGCCTTAAGCAACAAAACGGGTCCGAGTATATCAACTTTCCTCAAGCCAGGGCATTTAGATTCCAGAAAGAACCATCCATATGACCAAAAGAACACCAACAAAACCAATTTTACAAACATTTCTTTCCTCAACCTCAACCCATGTTTCCAACAAGACAACTAATCCAAATTACAAATCTCACTTCACCAAACCACAGGGCAGCATCCTTGGAAAGCCACGAGGCTCTTTCACCCCTGGCCAGTGGCCGTCTCAAGACCTTCCTCAAGCCACTCCCAAACCAAAATGTCAAATCTGTAATAAGAGACGACATTCTGCTCTTGAACGTTATCATCGTGCAGATTATATCGCATGTCCTTCCCCTAAACAGTCCTCTATGTGTGCATATGCCTCACTTGCACAGCCCTGCTATCAAGCTCCTGTATCTGCTATGGTGGCAACCACAATTTCAGAATCTCCAATGCCTGATGAAAATGCTTGGCTCATGGACTCGGGAGCTACTCATCATCTCACGCCGAGGTTGACTCACAATTTCAAAATCCTACTCCCAATCTGTTTGATCATGGCATGGTAGGAAATGGTAAGCTTCTTAATATCCTTAATACTGGGAACATTGCTTTACCTTCACACCATAAACCAATCATTTTAAAAAATGTCTTACACACACCTACCATCACTAAACAACTCACTAGTGTCACTCGTTTACGCATTAATAATCAGGCCTTCATTGAGTTATATCCAAACTTTTTTCTTGTGAAGGACCAAGTTTCCGGGAAGGTTCTTCTTCATGATGATCTTTACAAGTTGTTCACACGTTCATCACATATCAATTCTACTCCTCAAGCTCAAGCTCTCCTTTCCAGTTCAAATAAAACCAACCTTTTTCACAACCGCTTGGGACACCCTTTTTCTAAAATCGTTCACGCTGTTCTTAATCTTTCTAATGAACCTAGTTCTTTATCTTCCACTTTTGTAATTCTTGCCAATTAGGCAAATTTCATAGATTACCTTTTTCATTGTCAAATTCTTGTGCCACCATACCTTTTGAGTTAATACAATCGGATTTATGGGGTGCTTCCCCTGTTTTGGTTGTTATTCGTGTGCGTTATTTCATTCTATTCATTAATATTTCTCTCGTTTCTCATGGTTATACTTACTTAAAACAAAAGATAATGCTCTCCCCATATTTAAGAAGTTCAAGACTATGATTGAACTTCAATTTGAAACCAAACTAAAAACGGTTCAATCCAATTGGGGTGGTGAATATAGACCACTATCGAATCTCATTTTGTCTCAGGGTCTTCTTCATCGAGTCTCTTGTCCACATACACCACAACAAAATGACCAGGTCAAGAGGAAAAATAGATATGTTGTAGAAACCGGCCTAACCTTATTAGCTCACTCTTCGGTTCCTCTTTCTTTTTGGCCCTATGCTTTTCAAACGGCTACTCATTTAATCAATCAGCTTCCTACTCCTATTCTTCAAAACAAATCCTCACATGAAACTCTAAATCACAAGCTACCTAATTATTAGAGTTTCACCACCCCAATCGCGAATTTCGCAAATCTTCTTCTTCTACTTCATCTTCTCTTAATATTGAATTCTATCTGCACTGGACATAAAAATTCACAAAATACACACATCAATTTCTTAGCTCTGCTAATTTACTCAGCAAAGAGAAAGAGACAGAGAGAGCAACCGCATTGCGAAACTCCATGAGAGAAAAAAATGCAAGCTCGTTCTTCCAATCTTGAGAGATAAACTTTTTGTCCTTGGCTACTAAAGTGAGAACAAAATTCCAATGAAAATGTCAACAAACAGATTAGAGAAGAGAGATTTTGCTATTTGGGGCTAAAAGAGAGAGAGGGTTAAGTAATGGAACCTTAGGAAAGATGCATAGCAGGAGGGGGGAAAAAAAAAAAAAAAAAAAAAAGGGAAGCCACAAAGTGAAGTTGAGTTAAGCTTCTCCGTCTCCAGAATTTGCCATTTTCTTCTTCATACCCTGGATTCTCTCTCTAAGATTCCTTCTCAAAACACTATCAAAAGATTGCTTTCTTGTGTCCCCAACACGTTCTTTTATAGGTTTTGATCAAAAATGGGCAACTTGGAGTACAAGGATTTTTAAAAATTAGAAACTAACTGATTGAGCGAGCATTTCTTATTCTTTACTTTCCCGCCTCAAAAGCTTCAGTTTTCATTTTTTTTACAAAATAACAAAACGAGAAACAAAAACACATTATAGGGAAAGGTTACGGTAGAGACCCTCTGAGGGTCTCTACCGGTACATACCTTTTTTGGACCGTTAAGATTTAATCGAACGGTTCAAATGTTGATTGTGTACGATATTTATCATGCACCTAACCTCACACAATCATTCTCACCTAAACTCTTTTCCGTCGCCGGCGATCTTTCTGCCGCCGGCGACGACGCCGGCGACTCATCCCCGACGCCGGCGACCCAACTCAGGCCACCTCCGGCCCCAGCCCCGGCCACCGGCGGTCGCCGCCGGCGACCCTATTTTCTCTCTCTTCCCCTTTCTCCTCTTCTCTCTCTCTCTTCCCCTCTCTCTCTTCCCCTCCCTCCCGCCGGCCCCCACCCCGGCCGGCCCCCACCCCCGGCCTCCCCCACCCCCGGCCGCCTCCCTCCCCCGGCCGCCACCCTCCCCCGGCACCCCCCCGACGACCCCCCCTCTCTCTTTCCCTTTCTCTCTCTCTCTTCCCCTCTCTCTCTCTTCCCCTCCCTCCCGCCGGCCCCCACCCCCGGCCCCCAGCCAGCCCCCGGCCACGCCCCCCTCCCCCGGCCTCCCCCACCCCCGACGACCCCCCCTCCCCCCGGCCGCCACCCTCCCCGGCCCCCCCCCTGTCGCGATTTCGCAAAATCGCGAAATCGCGAAATCGCGAAATCGCGATTTTGCGAAATCGCGCGAGGGGGGGGGGCCGGGGAGGGTGGCGGCCGGGGGGAGGGGGGGTCGTCGGGGGTGGGGGGAGGCCGGGGGAGGGGGGCGTGGCCGGGGGTCTGGCTGGGGGGCCGGGGTGGGGGCCGGCGGGAGGGAGGGGAAGAGAGAGAGAGGGGAAGAGAAGAGAGAGAAAGGGAAAGAGAGAGGGGGCGTCGTCGGGGGGGTGCCGGGGGAGGGTGGCGGCCGGGGGAGGGAGGCGGCCGGGGGTGGGGGGAGGCCGGGGGTGGGGGCCGGCCTGGGTGGGGGCCGGCGGGAGGGAGGGGAAGAGAGAGAGGGGAAGAGAGAGAGAAGAGGAGAAAGGGGAAGAGAGAGAAAATAGGGTCGCCGGCGGCGACGGCCGGTGGCCGGGGCTGGGGCCGGAGGTGGCCGGAGTTGGGTTGCCGGCGTCGGGGATGAGTCGCCGGCGTCCGTCGCCGGCGGCAGAAAGATCGCCGGTGACGGAAAAGAGTTTAGGTGGGAATGATTGTGTGAGGTTAGGTGCATGATAAATATCGTACACAATCAACATTTGAACCGTTCGATTAAATCTTAACGGTCCAAAAAAGGTATTTACCGGTAGAGACCCTCAGAGGGTCTCTACCGTAACCTTTCCCCACATAATAATATCTAAAATTAGCAAGCTACTAAATCAAAAAAATTCAACAAGTAGGTACAAAACCAATCTATCATTAAGTAATTTAAAATTAAATTAGATATACCCATAATTTTAATTCAAAATAATTTATCTTGAAAATATTTAATTTTAATTTATTTTATTTAACAATCTATTTATTTTGAGTTTATTTTATTTTTCTTTATTTTCACTTTGCTTTTCCCTTTTAATCTCTCTCTCTCTCTCTCTCCCTCCCTCTCTTTTTCCTTTTTCTTGTACCTCTTTTTCTTTTCTTTCTTTTCCTTTCTTCCGCAGGTAAAGCTCTCCTCCCACGCCGTCATATTTGGGCTTCCACAAAGCCGGCCATGCGCGCCAATGGGCTGGTGTCTTCAGCCCAGCTTCATCTAGCGGCGCATATCCAGCCAGTTTACTAGCCCTTGTGGCTGATTTCTTGGGCAGAATCTTTCTCCAGCTTGCGCGCATGCAGCATAAAAGCAAGCCTCTCAGCAAGTTTCGTAGACATAGTTTTCCCTTTGTCTTTTGGTCTAGTTTTTAGAGTGTTCTTTAGTGTTTTCTTTTCTTCATGCATTATTCATCTCATCTTTTTTTCTAAAATTTTGTGAGATGAATTACAAATTAGACTAGACACTTTGGTGAGACTAGTGATGAATTTATATGTCGAGTGACTCAATTTGAGTTGGATTTTCATTTGTTTTGTAAAGTTCATATATTTAGTGGATTGAATTTCTCAATCTCATTTTTCTATTTTTATTGAAAATATTTTGAGTAAATCTTTTATATAATTAATCATGTTTTGTTTATGTAATATAATCATATTGTAATTTTGACAAGATTTATTTATAAGTTGTCTTTTATTATAATTTGCTAAAAAAAAAAAAATACTTTATCGATTTTGATAACTTGTAATGATAAATTCTTTTAGTTTAACATCGAGATTTAAACCACCGAAACACATTTTTTATTTTATTGGTCTTTAATTCCATATTTTCGGTTGTTTGTTTGGGATATGAAATGTACAATTGAACTATAAATCAAAGATTGGATTTAAATTGAAGAACGAAGCATTTGAAAATTCATGACGCCTAGTCTCACTTACGATTGAATTTTTCTCTACCAAAATCTCCTTTTTCGTATTTTTTAATTATTTTCTTTATTACAAAAATCCACTAAAAATATCTTCACTTTTTGTTATTTTCTTTCTTTCCTTTTTAATGTTTGTCTCCACTAATATTATTTGTTTTTTTATAGTCTCCCTGTGGATATGATCACCTTATCTGTGTTACATTTGACCGCTTTGCGTGTGTATTTTTGGGCATCAATCAGTCCACTAAGGAATATTATTGCCATTGAACTATCTTAAACACCTGGTCACTTGTAGAAAGAAAGAGCAAAATAATATTTTTGAAAAGAGCAATGATAAATTATAACATAAAATTTAAACCTAATAATAAATAGAATAATCAAATTTATGATCACATAATTGAAAAAAAAAATCCTTCTCACTCTTCCTCTCTCTTTCTCTCTCTAACATGAAACTGTGAACATAAATATATTATTTAAAAGTAACCCTAAATATGTTATATATATATATATATATATATTAGAAAATCCAAGGATTTATACATTAATACATGTTATAGTTTATCATTTTTTAAAAAACGTGATATAAATTTCAAAAGTACCTATATGATAAGTTATACGCAAGAATGCTACAAATTTGACATTTTTTTATATTTATACTCACCATAATATTAAAGTTAACATTAAAATTATTAATTTTAATATTAGAGTAGGCAAAATTACAAGAAGAACTCAAAACATTACTCTTCACTAATTTTCTTTATATTATAATATATATTATTTGTTATAATTTCCCTTGTTTTGTTGTATCAGGCCCATTATAATATTAATGATTATATAGATATTTACGATCAGTTTGGTGCACAACATTAGAGAGGATAACGAACCGGATAGGATAAGGAATTTTAATCTCTTGTTCGGTGAATTAAAAAAAAAAAAAAGGATTAAATGGAATGAAGTTATCCTATGCAAATCTCCATCTTGATAGTAATAGCAACACCTTCTGTTCATGTCTTCTGCGCCCTTGTTAGTGTCACATGAGGAATTTTTAACTTTCTCTCTTCCACATTTTTGGTTTTGCATCTCTTGTTTGTTTTTGTTCGGCTCACGAGAAAATTCAGGAGAAAGAAGAATGATAAAGAAATTGGAGGTTCTGTTGTATGTGAATAAAGTGGAGGTTCTGTTGATCCAAGGATCGTCAATTTTAGGCTTTATTTGCTCATTTGCTGATGAAAGTAGAAGTTTGCGTCGAATTAAAATTTAGATCTATATTCTTCAAAAGTTGCAGACTTCAAGATAAGCTTAACACAGTTTCTTTTTATCTTCACTAGGAAAAATATCAATTTTCTTTTCTGTTTGTTTTCACTTTTTCAAATTCAATTACAATTTATCTACGTTGCTTTTTTTATTCTAAAATTTTCTTAAGTCAAAGAATTACAAAAAAGAAAAAGAGAGAGAGAGAGAGAGAGAGTCTAGAAACTAGATATATACGCATTTGAACCTTAGATTTTACGTTCTTTTTCTTTTTCTTTTTCTTACATATATCAACTTATTTTTAACTTTTCTATTTTTTTTTCTGTGTAATCTATTTAAGAATAAATAAATATAAAAATTTGACATTTAATGTTAATTAAAATATAAAATCTAAAGTGGTTTCATATATAATCTAAGTTAATGATAATTTTACATATAATTTCACCGCAAGCTAAAAAGTTCATAGTCTCGAATCCTTAAATTCAAATATATATATATATATATGATCTAATATTATTCCAACAATGCATACCAAATACAAGATTAGACTAATAATTAAAATCCAATCATTTCCTTTCGATTGCACTCCAATTCAATTTTTTAATATCTTTTCTGTCCAATCTTGTCCTATCTTGCGCATGAAACGAGATTGTACAAGCAAGTTTTGCTTATATTATTATTTTTTTATTAGGCACCTTTTAAATACAAGAAGACATGACTACTTGATTATTTATCTTAATAGAAATTATATAAGGGTTAATTTCATTAATAGTATTTGTATGAATTTTATTATTAAAAATAGCATCATTTTTTTCCTTTATTATCATACTTAATGTGAGGTCTAGCAACATTTAATGTATATAAATTATGGGTTTATCTTTATCTCCTACCAGCTCAAATATCCCTCTCCCTCTCATGGCCCAAAAAATTTTTTCAAACCAAGAAACTTCTATTTAGAGAGAGAAACTCTCACTGTCAGAAAAAAAAAAATTTAACACTTCCATTTAACAAATAAATAAATAAATAAAATCTAACATTTTTGGTCATTTTGAGTAAAGGTCATTCCTGTTATGACCATCTGGTCATAACAGTTATGACATATGTCTAAAAAATTTTTTTTTAAAAAAATCTAACATTTTTGGTCATATAATAGAGACCAAAAATGTTAAAAAAAATTTAACATTTTTGGTTAAAATTTTTTTTAAAAAAATCTAACATTTTGAAACCCAAATCTTCATATAATAGAAAGAAACGTCCATCTAAAGAGAGAAACTTCTATTTAGAGAGAGAAACTCTCACTGTCAGAAAAAAAAAATTTAACACTTCCATTAACAAAAAAATAAATAAATAAAATCTAATATTTTTTGTCATTTTGAGTAAAGGTCATTCCTGTTATGACCATCTGGTCATAACAGTTATGACATATGTCTAAAAAAAATTTTTAAAAAAAAATCTAACATTTTTGGTCATTTTCCAATAAAGGTTATTCCTGTTATGACCATCCAGTCATAATAGTTATGACCTATGTCTAAAAGGTTTTTTTTTTAATCTAACATTTTTAGTCATTTTTGAGTAAAGGTCATTCATGTTATGACCATCCGGTTATAATAATTATGACCTATATTTAAAAAAAAAATTAAAAAAATCTAACATTTTTGGTCATTTTTTAGTTCATGTCATAACAGTTATGATCACCCTGTCATAACAGTTATGACCACCCTGTTATGACCACCATGTCATAACAATTATGACCACCCTGTTATGACTACTAGATCATAACAGTTATGACTTATGTCTAAAAAGTTTTTTTTTTAAATCTATCATTTTTGATCATTTTTGAGTAAAGGTCATTCATGTTATGACCATCCAGTCATAATAGTTATGACCTATATTTAAAAAAAATTTTAAAAAAATATAACATTTTTTGTCATTTTTGAATACAGGTCATAACCGTTATGACCACCAGGTCATAACCGTTATGACCACCCGATCATAACAGTTATGACCACCCCGTTATAACCACCAGGTCATAACCGTTATAACCACCCGATCATAACAGTTATGACCACCCTGTTATGACCACCTTGTTATAACCACCCGGTCATAACAGTTATGACCTATGTCTAAAAAGTTTTTTTTTTAAATCTAACATTTTTAGTCATTTTTTAGTAAATGTCATTCCTGTTATGACCACCCGGTCATAACAGTTATGACCTATGTTTAAAAAAAAAAAATTAAAAAATCTAATATTTTTGACAATTTTTGAGTACAGATCATAACAGTTATGACCACACGGTCATAATAGTTATGACCACCAGGTCATAATAGTTATTACCTATGTCTAAAAAAAATTAAACAAAAATTCTAACATTTTTGGTCATTCACACAGACAAAAATAAGGTCATTAAAAAAATTACCACATGATCATTATGTAAATGACCAACCCTTATAAATGACAGCAACAGTAATAATATTTAATATAGTATTAAAATTTATATAAACTAATACACTAAATTTTCCTCTCAAAATCCAAATACCCAACTAACAAACATTTAGTTTATGTCACAAAATCAAATAAAAATATAAAACAATATAATTTTTATGCAATTTTTTTTTTTTTCAGAAAATCAACTAGAAATATAGATTTCCCCCTTATTTTTCTTCGACCATTTCTCGGGTGCCCTTCTTTTTTTCTCTGGTACTGGTTTTTTAGAACTTTTCTCAGTCGGTGGCCTTTTATATTCCAAAGCCTTTACTCGGAGAGACCTCTTTTTAGGAGTAATGTTTTTCTCAGCCAATTTCGTGGGTTTCGACATGAGTAGCTTTAGAAGAATCTCCGACGTTCACAGACTTCCAAGCGATTTACAGAGGGCTTTCGTGGTAGTTTCGGACGGTTTCCGAGCGGTTTCGGTGGGTGACAACTCTTTCTCTCTCTAGATTTCAGTTTCTCTCCCTAAAACACTGTAGATGTTGGTTTGAAAAAAAATTTTGGGCTATGCAAGGGAGAGGGATATTTGAGTTGGTAGAAGATGAGGGTAAACCCGTAATTTAATATACATTAAATGTTAGTGTGGCCCACATTAAGTGCTAGTAATGAAGAGAAAAAAATTGATGCTATTTTTAATAATAAAATTCTTATAAGTGTTATTAATGAAATTAATCTATTATATAAATATAATGTGCAATGACCGAATATCAAAATAGATCCATTACGAAGATTATTTTTCCAGACTAAATAATAATATGAATCTACGTAAATATACGTAGTTAATATTATTTACAAAATGTATTACATATGATATGACACACAATGGAGATTAAAATGGTGACATAGAAATGTACATGTTGCCGTCAAGTGCGCGCAATTCTGCAGCAAACTATTGAGATTAGTAGCAACAAAAACAACGTGAGAAATGTTGTCAATAGATTGACTGGAAAAAAGCACAACTTGCACAACTCAGGAATTGTCTTGACATTGCGCGCAATTCTGCAGCAAACTATTGAGAATAGTAGCAACAAAAATAACGTGAGAAATGTTGTCAATAGATTGACTGGAAAAAAGCACAACTTGCACTACTCAGGAATTGTCTTGACATAGAACGGTGCGTGTGTGTGTGTGTGTGTGTGTGTTTTTTTTTTTTTTTTTTTTAATGTATACTCATCAATATATGTTACTCTATTAACTTCCTGAAGTAATAACTTCTACTTCCTAAATTCGTGAACTTGTCTTGATTTGACACTTTGTGTGGATCGTGTTGTATTTTTGTATTACTTTACTTCATGAAGTTTTATCCAAAACAATGGTATTATTTATGAAACTTGACTTCTAAGTTTTAATGACATCATATTATATGAACCTAATTTACTTACGACTTATCATGCCTTAATAATTAACCTTTATTCATTATTAATAATTTAATTAAAATTTTCACTAATTATTAATTTATAATTTATAATTTATTAATAATCAGTTAATAATTAAATAATAATTAATAATTAGTTAATCTTTAACTCTTACTTTAATTAGTTAAGAAATTATAAGTAATTAATTGCATAATTTTTCTGGACTAATTAATTATTAGATTTTTATAATTAATTTTGTTCCTTAAATGCTTCTTTATTGTTTATCAATAATCAACTATTAATCAATTATTTTCTAATTAATTACCATTTAAGTTAAGTAATTACTTTACGTAATTATCTTGATTACACAACTCTTAACTGCTTATTTCTTCTTATAATTAATTGTTTAATAATTGCTTAATTTAGATAATTTATTATTACTAATTATTTTTCTTAACTTAATTATATTTTATGATGTATTTATTAATTAATTTGTTAATTACTTAAATAATTTTCATTTTGATGAGCAAGAGTCACCTACATGTATATTCCTAAGTGAGCTTCCTTTCCTTAAACATTGGGTTTGTAAGGCCCATTTTCCTAGCTGTGATTACAAAGTTAGACCATGGTAGTCTCTTGGTTTATGCTAGTGATCCTCTAGGTTACTTTTTGATTTTGCCCATCTTTGGCCCATCTAAACACATTTGTGGATCAAACTTGATAATCTGAGGTATTTTAGACTTAGTTGACTATAAACCTATGGATCGTTGTTGGATTTTAACTTATAACATTTAGCAAAATTTGCGTATGATTATGTTTTCAACACTTATGACTCGTTGGAAAACTTAAGAACTCTAATTTATGTTTTTGTGATTTATTTTTCAAGATTCCAAAAGTTTAAAATCTAGACATGGACGTTTTCCTTAGAATCTCGTAAGATTTTTCAGCTTTCCAGATTTGTTATCTTATTTTGCATGGTTTATTAAAAATTATGTGCATGTCTAGTTGGGATGCATGATAACTTGTTTTAAACCTTGATATGTCTAAGTTTTAATTATATAATTTCCTTTTCTATAGTAATACGTGTTTAGGACCTGATTTCAAAGTTTTTGTTTAATTGATTTCACCGGTTCACTGAGTATTCAACTTCGGCAAAATCATAACAATTTGTTCACAAGTCCAAATAAGCAAATGACAAAATATTAGAATGCTTCCGATATCTAGATTGTATACATGAAACAGTTTTTCTAAATACTAAGTTTCAATAATCTAAATATACTCAACTCATCGATGGTATATGGCTCCAGTGAAATTTCCCGGTTCGTAATCCTAACTTGTATAATCATTTTAAATTATATATTTATCCTTTTTGGACTCATGATAGCTTGTTGGAAAGTTTAACGTGCCTAATTTCTATATCTATAACTTTTTTTCTTTGATTTTAGATTTTAAGTTTTAGATTTAAGTAAACCCGTGTTGAACTACGACTTCAGGAAAAATTGTAGTTTTGAATATTAGTTGTAAAAATCATTATAAATTGCATATACAAGGCTAAACAAAGCTCAAAGTAGCTCGTTGGAAAGCTTAACATGTAAATTTTATATCCATAATTTTTGATTTTATATTAAACATTTTAGGTGTCCAAAATCTCAGTACAAGCTATTGCAGTCCACAAATCAACATAAAAAATTGTAATATAGTAACTGAAACAACCATACTAACTTGTTTTAAATCAATCAAAAAGCTCAAAGTGCAGGACATAAACTCTAGAATCATGCCATAGTTAATATTTTTTCTGCCATGTATTTTTATGTCATGCTTCTTACAAGATCACAGCGTTACTAATGAATTGTTCCCACATGAATGAAAGATTTTTACCTAATAATGCTTCAAGAGTGTCTTCTTGCTTATTTGATCACCAAAATATCCTCTTGAAAGGTTGATCTACATCCAGTAAAAGCATAAATATCAAGTTAATTTTATAATCAAAACTCTCTTTCAAACCACTAAATAAATTCCTAGAGAACTATTTCTCACTTCTTGACAACTTAACCTTTCCTATGCTCTTTGAATTGGATGGTGGCTTGAACTTGTAAAGGAAAGAAGATAAAGGTTGGTGGTTGTGGTTGGTTTTTAGGGTGAGTGTGAGAACTAGAAAAGACTGAAACTTAGAGGAGAATGGTGGTGAGAGGCAAATGGGACATTAAGTTTTGGGTTGGGTTCATCCTTTAAGTATTTGTAGGCTACAAATGTGGGGTTTAAAACACAAAAATATCAGCTGAAAATCAACGCATAGAAAACATTTTTGGGAGGAGAAAATGGAGTTGTGACCGCTTTTGGACCACTTTGACTTCTAGTACACGTGCTCGTGGCACATGCCATTCTTATCCTTTTTTGCCATATTATAATTCATTCATATTCTTCATCTAATATATTATTATTTATGTTGGAAATGTATTATAGGCTAGGGAGTACCCCTGTTGTTACTCATCATACGTATAACTTCTTTTTTTACCTTCCATTTTTGTCCCAATTTTCCGTATCTATATGTGCACATGGCTTATTTATATATATATATATATATATATATATGTATATACTATTCAATTTTGGTAGAGAATTCAGACTCTACCCATTTAGTTAAATATAAAATAATAGTTAAATTATTAGTACACATTTACAGCCACCTAACTTGCATTTTCCACGGTTAAGAGAGTTATGAATAAGTTGTAGTAGACTCCTAGCTAGAGCTATATAATTAACTTGCTTTTAGTAATTAATTGCAAGTGGCAAAATGGCGTACCACGGAATAGCCAGACGAAGAATGACAGTTTTCTTTTTCCAATTTTTTTTTTTTTTTTTTCAATCAAAACTTCACTTTTTCTCTCTTCGTAGATAATTTTCAATATGTACTTTTTGAGAACATACAAAAATCGCTTTTGACATTTCTAACACTTTTAAGCTTTCCATTTCTTTCTTATCAAGGGAAGATAAATAAATCCTAGTACTGCATAAATTAATGTTGTAGAAAATTTTGTATTAATTAATTAATTTTCTGTAACCCACGTTAATTAAGCTTTCATAACCTAATGCTAAAGTATGAATGTACATCTTGATCTTATGTTGTTATATTTCTTCTTTTTTCTACCTGTACTTCTTTACATTCAATAGTATAATTAAAAATATGCAGAGTATTTTTCAATCACTCCATCGCCATAAATCAAAATCGAATGTAATAAATATTCCTTTTTTTTTCCCCCCTATGGTTCTCCGTTGATCACGTTAGCCTAGACAGTGACGTACCCTACTAACATTCTGATGAAATGTCCTCTGAAATATGCCTTGGGAACTTACTAAGAAGCTTGGCTTTTGGCAGCAATTAGAAGCCTTAGAAAAACTGTGGAAAAATCTTTTTATTTATTTTTAAGTATAAGATAAGAAAATTTAAACTCTATATTTTTTTATGTTATTATTATTAAATTATACATGTAGGCCAAAGATCATTTTAATAGCTTGTACCTTTGTTGTCAATGTAAAGGTATTCTTAAATTTTGGTAATAATTAACCACATTTATATCCCTTTTCTCTCTCTCACCTTTTTTATTCAACTAGTCTGAAATTAAAAAAAAAAAAAAAAAAGATAAAAAATTATCCCAGAAAAAGGGGGGAAAAGGATATATGTATCATTTGGTTTGAAATATATGTAATTATAATAAATCTAATGATAATTTATATATAATATATTATAAGATATAGAGTTCAAGACTCATCCTCAAATAAAAGAAAAAAAAATTGACTGCTTTTTTTTTTTTGCTTTTAAGTTTAACTCTAACTAAACTCTTATTTTTTGTCCTTTTTTTTTTTTTTGAAAAATCAACATAATTTATAATTAGTTTTTAAAATGTCAATCAACTCCGACTTAAAAATTTCATCTCTAACCAACTAGCAAACCAAATGCACATGAAGTATATTATTTGATTTGTTAGGTCACAATTTCTGTTGTCGGCGCAATCAGATAGTGTACGTATACAAAAATTTCAATCATGTTGTTTGTGACTAGCTATAATTAAAAATAGCAGTCGTATGTTTATGTATACGTGTATGTGTGTGTATAGAGGGAGAAAGAGGGAAATTGCATATTTAATATAGGTGATAGAAAATTATAGCATAATTTATCAAGTAGTGAAAATTATAGCATATTTTAGTTTATAACTTTCAAAAATTTTCAAGATACCCCTACAAACCTTTCTTTCTCCCAAATTAATTTTCATCCCGTCATCAGTGCGATACCATCACTATGCACTCTGGCGTAGTCACTAGTGATGTGGATCGCGACTCCATTAGGGCGAATTCTTTGTGCTATTGGAAGGAGCTCTCAAAGCTAATCTCATGCAACTCCTGATTCAACAAATCGCAACAATTTGTTTCTCAAGCGACGTCGATGGCTAGTTCGCAAGTGACGTGGATTTTCATATCTGGTTTTTCTAGTTAGATTTTGGGTTTTTCAATCGCTGATCGAGTCAAGTTTTGTCATCTTACTATCTCGAGTCATGACAACATGGCAGCAACAAAGCTTCACTACGTTCTCCGGTGACAACGGTATAGGCCGAGACAAGAATCGTGAGTTGCGCACTTCACCATGGTGAAAACATGTCGGTAACATCGTACTCTGATAAAATGTTCTCGCTACAATCGAACAAGCTTCATCACACACTTCAGTGGCAGTGGCACCATGGGGCGACTATGGCAAATCTAGATTTGTCAAAAGTGGGCCTTCTTTGCATTTCTTATAAAATTTGGAAATTAATTTTAATAACTAATAAAATTGGTGGAAAAAAAATCTAAAAATACTTCAGTGTGAAAATAATATTATTTTCAATAAGAAAATCCCATATTTTCTTAGAAATATCTTAATTTTCAATAATTTTTAAGTAAGAAAATCCAATATTTTTTTGAAATATCTTTATTTTCAATAATTTTAAGTAAGAAAATCTAATATTTTCTAGGAAATATCGTATTTTCTATAATATAAGAAGAAAATCCCTATTTTCTTCAATTATTTTTAAATTCGATATTTATTTTAGTTTCTTGTTAGATAATAAAATATAAACCAACAAATACAAGACAAAATACAAACATATATTACTTAATAATTTCCTTATTTAATAACAAAGCCCTCAAAAAAAGGTAATTTCAAATCGGCCCGAATTCAATTCCAAATGAAAACCTAACTCTAACTTTCCCAAACTACCATCATCTCTACCATCACAAGCACCGTTATCCATTGTCGCCATGCAGCAGAACGACGAAACTCATTATCATGAACTTTCCTCCATCGCGAAACTTCTCTATACCTCTCTCCCTCTCCCTGTCTCATCTCTCTCTATTGTCACCATTGCCTCCGTACTTACCAAACACCGAAGCTCTATATGTCAAGTAAATTTGGTATTTCCAAGTAAATTGAATATTTTCAAATAAAAATATTTTGGATATTCATAAAATACGGTATTTTCAAGTTGATCTAATTATTTTAAATTTTTTGATACTTTTATTTAAATACGATATTTTTAAGTAAATCTGGTATTTCCAAATAAATCCAACATTTCAAATAAAATTCTTTTTGATATTTCATTAAAATATTATATTTACTTATACAATATTTCCCAGTAAATCTAAAATTTTCAAGTAAATCCAATATTTTTGAATAAAAATCTTCTAGATATTTAATTAAAATACGATATTTTCAAATAGATAAGAAATTTCTAAAATATTTCTAATTAATTATAATTTATTAAAATAAAATATTTTCAAATAGATCTGATACTGAGTAGTTGTGACTACTTTTGGGACACTTTGGCTTTTAGTACATGTGCTTGTTGGCACATGCTATTCTTATCCCCTTTAATCATATTAGTTCATTCATATTCTCATCTAAATTATGCATTGTCTAATTTTCTTTATGCATTGGAATTTGAATTCTTTCCACCAATCATAATAACCTATCAACTTGATTTTCCATATGATACACATCACCTTAATCCTTCCCTTAACTCCTCATTTGTCCATTTAACATCAAATTTTGAGCATTGCTTAGTTTTAGATTCTCTGTAGTTAATTTCATCCGTTGGCTTCTTGATCAACTCTCTACCATTAAATTTATTCTAGCTAATCCTAGCCATCCATTCTAATCTTGTCACCTACTTAATCTATTTAAATCTGAATCCAACAACAAATGGTTGGTCATACTTAAATTTCGTAAATAATCGTACATTTCTAGTAGCCACTTTATTAATTTCTTAGTTTGGCGTTTATTTCCATTTTGTGGTATGATCTAATCTTGAGGTTCCATTTATTTATCTATTTATTATTTAGGTTGTCTCACTTAAATAACCAAAGTCATTGATGCGCACTTGCATGATTCTCATAACTAAGCATAAGAGCCAAATTAAATCATGTCATAAAAAGTATAGTGGCATTGAAATTTACTTGTCAATTCATTAAGATATGTAATAAACACACTAGTTATTTTAATATTTTGCAAAAGAAGATATTTCACTACATGCTTAAATCAAATATAAATTTTTAACTAATCCTCATTTTCACAAGATTAATACCTGTAATTTCTCGGGTTCTACGACAGGAAGAAAGAACATTCTTATGTTTTTTAATATTTATACACGTGTGCTATATTAATATATTATTATTTGTGTTGGAAATGAATTTATGCATGTATATAGGCTAGGGAGTAAGCCCTAGTGCTAGTCATCATACGTATAGCTTCTTTTTTGACCTTTCGTAGGTAATTTTCAATGTGAACTTTTTGAGAACATTCAAAAATCACTTTTGACATATTCCTAACATTTTTAAGCTTTCCATTTCTTTCTTATCAAGGGTAGATAAATCCTAGTATATATACTGCATCAATTAATGTTGTAGAAAAATTTTGCACTAATTGTTTAATGTTCTGTAACCCACGTTAATTAAGCTTTCATCACAGCCCAATTAATGCTTGAGTATGAACGTATAGCTTGTGTTGTTATATTTCTTCTTTCTTCTACCAATACTTGACTTGCAATACTATTATTAACAGTATGCACATGCTGGATATTTTTCAATCACTCCATCTATATATATATATAGGCCATAAAACAAAATCAGATGTAATAAATGCTTTTATTTTTTGGGCTATAAATATACATATATACATACACACACACACACATATATATATATATATATATATTTGAATTCAAGTGGTAGTAGGGGGAAGTTTCCAAAGTGCAGGTCAGTAATCTTGTTTATGTCCACATGCCCTACCATATATGTACTAAATGTTTTGAGTGCAATCAATGGTGAGAAAATATTAAAGTTAGCAAAAAATATTTTAATTAGGTCGACGCTGACTACCATTAACTCGTCCTCTACCAAATATTTAACTCATAATTTTATTTAATATATGAAAGAAGAAAATTACAAAGATTAGGGGAAAAAAAGTCACAACATTAAATAGATCCAAATCCTAAAGTATGAAAAAGTCAATTAAAAAACATTTTGTTTTTCTTTAAATCCTCTACCAAATCTTTAACTCATAATTTTGTTTAATATATGAAAGAAGAAAATTACAAAGATTAGGGAAAAAAAAATTCACAACATAAATAGTAAAGTATGAAAAAGTCAATTAAAAAAACATTTTGTTTTTCTTTAAATCCTCTACCAAATCTTTAACTCATAATTTTGTTTAATATATGAAAGAAGAAGATTACAAAGATTAGGGGGAAAAAAAAGTCACAACATTAAATAGATCCAAATCCTAAAGTATGAAAAAGTCAATTAAAAAAACATTTTGTTTTTCTTTAAATCCTCTACCAAATCTTTAACTCATAATTTTGTTTAATATATGAAAGAAGAAAATTACAAAGATTAGGGGGAAAAAAAAAAAGTCACAACGTTAAATAGATCCAAATCCTAAAGTATGAAAAAGTTATTTAAAAAAACATTTTGTTTTTCTTTAAAAATGTGGCATGATGTGAGTGATTAGACACCACTTAATATGCCCAAATAAGACAGTGAATCTAATTAGTCCCATTAATTTAAAAAAAAAAAATCAAAGTTTCTAATTAAAAGACAAAATTTCTAGCTTATGCTAGATTCCTTTAATCAGAAACTCCAATTTCTTGTCGGTCCTAACTTAAGGCTCTTCTCTGTTCCTTTTCTTCTTCACTTCTCATTTTGTCGCAAATTCGGCAATGCTTCCGACAGATATCTTAAAATCTCACTCCTATAGAAATTGCTCCTTTTCGTTTCCTTTATTTTGTAGTTTCGGTTTTTTTTTTTTTAATTAAATGAACAAAAACATATATCCATTTAAATTTCTTTCTATTTTATGCGGTGAACTGTTTGATCTACTCAGATTTTAATGTAGTGGGGTACCTATTTATTTATTTATTTGCGTGTGTTTTTTTTTTCCAGATTAGTAGGTTTTGAGTATCATATGATTGAAAAGGTTTTAGACGGGTAAAAATCGACATCAGCAATATTCATTGTCATATCAATTAGAATAGTCAACAATACTTGAGACCAGGGTGGTTTGAAAGAATATAAGTTGGATATACATTTATTTTGGAGCTTGGCTCTATCTCATTTGCGGAATTACATGCATGCTAATCGAAAAGAGAGTAGGAAAAATAATATGATAACTATTGTTTTTTTTTTAGTAGAATTAATTATTTTATATAACCTTCCGTTGGATGTGATTAATTACGTTTCAACACCGGAACTGAGATTCAACGAGAGCAAACACTTGAGTGAAATCCTCCGTTTAACTTGGGCTATATTTACAAGTGGTAATTAAGGAGCACGATCGTAATATGATATGGCTGGTTTTCAAATATTGTATAATGTATATACAAAAGTCGAAGTCAAACTAATTCTTTCATTCCTTTTCTTTAAATTTAAAAAAAATAATAATTTTCATTTTTTCACCAATGGAAGATTAATTCCTAGTAGTGCTGATGTTCCAGAAAAATCTTTGGACTTAAAAATTCTCTAATCACAGGTCTGTTCTTTCCTCTTTCCTGCACCAGTACCATACAGAAAGTGATCATTATAAACATAATTTAATAGTATTAATTCAATAGTACCTAACTTTATCATAAAACGCATTATTGACATCTTTTCCACCTCAAATTCAGAAAGTAAAAAAGAGCACAGTTTATGGAACACATCATGAACATGAATGGGTTTTTCTTTCAATCTCCACTGGGTATACTAAAACAAAATAATATAAATAATTTTTTATTTGATTTACGTGGACGTAATTAGTTGGCAAAGAAAACTTAATAGCCAATAAAGCGGTTAAGTCAAATGTTGGGTCCCCCGGATTGATTAATAAGTTGGAAATGTTATTAATTTAGTATATTTTTCACGCCATATAATTATATATACAAACACACCCACACACACCCACACACACATTTTATAAATTCGCTTGGAAGGCAGACCAATATTGGTCATGAATACATGCCAATAATCATTTGTCGACCGTAAGTGTGTGAAACGCATGAAGAATAATGTGAACATACAAGCCTTGATTTAATCTCAAAAAGTCCTTAGGATATAATTGGTCTGCCGTGGTTAGGGATGGTCAATTTTATGGGTTCTGGTTCTGTGAAAGGTCCCCTTGTTTAGAATCTATATGATATCTTGTCAAATGATTTGTTTAGTTACCGTTTCCCTTTAACCATTTTATGAAAAGTCCTCTTGACTACAATATATATATATATATATATATATTTATGGCGTGTGCAAATATTTACTTGTTTAGGTAGGTATATACAGTTAACTCATATGGTTGATCAATGACATTATTGGATGATAACCTTTTGTTTTACATACATCTTTGTGGTTCAATTCTCAAGTTTCGCATCTTCAAAATCAATATCAAGAGATAACGATAAGGTTGGAGGTTACAGCTAGATATGCGAATTGAATTTTGGGATTAAGTTAGATATAGTTATCGGATTTTGTACTTGTAAAGTTAATATGTTGTGATTTAAAGTCAGGGAAATCATGATATTTGAATTTGTGATCAACGATTAGGATGAATTTTTGAATGTAGTTTGACTAGAAGTTTGATTAGTATATTTTTATCATCGCATATCAATACTAATATTGAAGTCCTGATTATTTTGTGTTTAATATTTTATGTACTTTTGGTGCTGCTAGTTGTATTTTATGTCTTTATCAAATGTTAGCTAGTAAACCTTAATAGGTAAGTTCAAGGTTATGTTTTTGTTTTTTCAAAAAGCTGATAAATTAATAATATAGTAATAATTTGGTAAATAATTGAAATTGCTGAAATTGTTAAAAGAAAAAAAAAACTAAAAATGAAAAAAGAAAACATTTAATGTCCGCATTATTAGTAAAGCATAAGCATCATTTTTGTATGGATATAGGATTTACATTTTATATGAAAATTTAAGGCATGAGTGCCACATCAAAAAATATCTTTACTCAGTAAAATAATCAATAGAAAAAATAACTCCAACAAAAAATATATAAAACAATTTCATGTGAAGAAGAAAAAAGTGAAGCCTTTTTTGGTATGATAATCAAAACCATACGATATGAATATTTGGATCCAATAAGAAGATAATTACGTGCACTCACAAATTTTCTAACACATTATTCGTAAAACTTAAAAAAAAAATCTCACACACAAAAAAAAAAAAAAAAACTTTAGTCACAATATTTTCTTAGAACATTTGTAGTTATAATATTTTTGTATAATTAAGTGTTTTTTAGTCACAATGTTGTGATTAATATGTAATTAGTAATAAATTTTTATTGCAACTAAAACTTTTAATCACAGGATTTTTAGTTAGGAGAGAAATTTTAGTCACACCGTGACTAAAACCTTGTGGTTGAAAGCAATAGTCACAATAAATTAAAATTTGTGACTATCTTATGACTAAATGTTATTTTATTGTTATTATTATTATTATTATTATTATTATTATTATTATTATTATTTGTAGCGACACTAAATAGAGGTATAAATCAAGCCGGGTGGTCAATTAGTCCTTATCGGGTGGAATTTAGTGCTTATCATGGTGACGACTTACTATTTTTTTCCTTCATTTTTATAAAGGCTCTTTTTTTTTTTTAATGGAATGGCTATATTTTTAGACTGTTATTTCATTTTTTACCTTAAAAATATTATTTTGTATAATTATACAAGTTGCACCCGCGTTCTCAACCACATTAATTTGCCCTTAGAATTTTTTTAACGCCCTAGAGTGTCATTCGTATATTCTGGCCGTCGGATTTCTTTTTACAATATAAAAGATGCCACGCAGAGCCTTTGTTTGTTGAGCTTCCGTGGGAGACCAATCTTCTATTTTTGAAGTGGGGATGTGGAAAATCCCCCAGAGAAATAAGTAAATAAAGAGGAAAAAGAATTATTTAATAAAAATATATATGGAGCCGTGCGCCAGAAATGAAAGCTACGAATATGCTCCCTCATACAACGACACAACCCAAGTATGCCAGCCGATGAAAACGGTGCTCTTTTTCAAAGCTAACTGTACTTTTCAGAGGATTCCAGGGTCAGCCCACCAAGTTGGCTACTTCCTTCACCATATTCCACTACAAGCAAAACTGGCGGACCGGTAATGAATTATCTTGGTAGATTAGTACGTTTTAAATGTTGGATGGTACTGTTAGAAGTCTTAAATATAAAATTTGTTTTTTTATTAATCTAGTATTTAATGTATAGTAATTGGGATCATATTTTCACGTATTTTTACCGTTAGCATATTCATTAGGGTTTTGATGATGCATTCCTTATTGAGTGGAGAGGGTCAATCTATAGGGCCTTCATTTAACATTCCTGTCAGCTTTTGCAAAGTCATTTTAATAATGTTTAAAGAAGATATATTAATGCTAATCACCCCTTCCTGAACTTAAAAAACCGGTGCACCATTAACATTTAATAAATAGAACAATATCCATAAGCGTTGAATATATGCACAGACACCATATATACACATGTGCAAATTTACATTCATATCATGTATATAGAACAATATATAATAGCGTTAAATATACATATATAGATGTACACAGGCATACATATATGTAAGCGCTGGATTGAATGGAGATAGATGGCGTTAGATTATTATTTTTTCTTATTAACTATTAAGTGACACAGTTCATAATTTTCTTTGGCCACTCAATTACTAAACACATATTACCAACTTCCTTTCGCATTGGACAGAAAATTTTATATATATATATATATTTATATATATATATATATACATATAGAGACGAGAGGAAGCAATTAACATAAAGAGTAACTAGTATGTTGTAAAGAAAATAACCTTGCCTAACTATATGCGTGACCCATACATCAACACATGATTTCATTACAAGTTTCATGCATAGAGATTGATTGCAAAGTTAAAACGGGATATTATTCCTCTAAGAGAAATTATTTGATGAGGTTTAAAAATATCTTCTTCTTCTTCTTTTTAATTTTTTAATTTTTTTAGAGGTGTGAAAATATTTGTCTTTAGCCTACATGGTTGAATGAGTTGTCCACTTGTCCGTGATCAGCTACATTAGAGATTAATATGTGATAGACATGCTAGTTTACTACGAAGTGATTGGTTGAGCGTGTTAATCACTTCTCAAATAGGTTCAAGGGTAATGATCAAGGAGAAAAGCTAAGATTTTGGAAATTTATATAATGTGATTTTATTGGATAGGCACGTTGAAAAATTAGTGGGGGTCTGTGTCGGGATTGGTGGGGGAATTTGAAATTTTGTGACTTTTCTATTCTCCACCTAGGAACCTGCTAGGAAGGAAGCTTCCAACGTAACATATAACACGATATCAAAATGTTTTCAAAGAGTTTGAACTGTTTTCATTTTCCTTTCCTTATATTATTTTATTATTTTAAATCTCTTCAACGATTAGTTAAACCATTCTTTATGCCGTCTATATTTGTCATTTTCGTTTCCGTGTCTTGAAAGTTTGCTTTCCACAACCAATATCTGAAGTGATAATGTGATGGATGTGTTAGTTTACTTTGGGACTTGTGTGTGTGTGTGTGTGTGTGAAAAGCACGCATACACTTAGATGTTACGGCATTTATTATTACAATCAAATCGTTAAAGAATATAATCTTTGTTTTTTGCATTAATTAGGGTTTGAAATTGATATCGGGGGGCTTCGAAGCTATTTCTCATTATGCATATTAAATTCCAATGTGTCTACGTTGTCAAACATACCTTTTAACAAAGTCATGAACCAAGGCATCAGGCTTTTGAGATAATTATTTTGTTTTTCCCCAACCTGCCATTAAAAAAATAAAGAAAAAATAAATAATGAAGCTATGATGTTGACCAAACTCTATAAATACCCACACAAGGCCAGAAATTCTTTTGCTCACCATCAACTTGAAAACTTTTGCCTCCAACAATGGCACCTGCCCATGCGCCGGCTACTTTAGTAGCTCTAATTCTAGTGTCTCTTATCCTTCCGATCCGTTCAGGTAAGGATCTTCCTCGTAAACTATACCAAGATTTCCTTCTGTTTGTTTGTTTGTTTGTTTTTTTTTTTTTTTTTTTTTTTTCCCAAAGGATGACTACCAGGAGGGCCCTTCGGTTCACCCGATTAAGTCGGTACCCTTTTGTCTCGTCTCTGGATTTGTGCTCACGGGCCTTTTTTGTAGGTGATCCAACAATAACTCTGACCGTCATCAACCAATGCAACCACAAAGTCTGGGCGGCCATTTTACAGAACTCCGGGAGTCCACCGATTCCGACCTCCGGGTTTTCCCTTAAACCCGGCGAGTCAAAAAGCCTAGCCGTGCCGGCTGGTTCTTGGTCCGGCCGCATGTGGGGTAGGACCCGATGCAACCACGATGATGTCGGGAAATTCTCGTGCCTCACCGGCGACTGCGGTACAGCCACCGTCGAATGCTTCACCGGAAGATTCACTCCGCCTGTTTCTGTGGCGGAGTTCTTCCTGAACAGCTCCGCCGGAGGGCTCGACTGGTACGACATTAGTTTCGTCGATGGCTTCAATCTTCCGATGTCGGTTGCTCCAACAAATGCAACCTCCGGCGGCGGGAGCTGTTCGATTTCTGGGTGCGACGTGGATTTAAACCGTCGTTGCCCTATAGAGCTCCGAATGAATCACAAAGGTCAAACTATGGCCTGCAAGAGCTCGTGCGACTCACGCGCGGAGCCGACCTCCTGTGAGCCCAAATCTTATTCCGAGCACTTGAAAAATTTGTGCCCACGCGCTCGAGTCTATGCTTCTGACCGGACTAGCCTCATGTCCTGTGCGTCTCTGGCGTATGACGCCATTTTCTGTCCTTCATCATCCTCTCTGGCCAATAATTCCCGTTCTTCTCCGGCCACTTCTACGGGGTAAGCAAAACAAATTAAATAAAAAGAAAATACTCAAAACACCCATGGTATATATATTTAACCTAACTATCACATTTGTCTCTTTTAATCTATATCTATACATATATACATCGTCCACAACTTATGCTCTAGCGTCGCGGGGGGGCGGGGCGGCCAGGGCTCGAGAGCGGGGGTGTGGGTGGGGGGCGCGCTCGGTTTGGGGCTTGTCGGCGTGGGGAGGGGGGTGTCTCCTGGGCTCGATCGCAGGGGGATGGGGGGCCTCGTCGGCGTCGGGAGGGGGGGTGTCTTCTGGGCTCCCAGCGCGTGGTGGATTGGGGGGGGGGGGAGGGGTCGTCGTCGGCTTCGGGGGTGTGGGTTGCCTGGGCTCTAGCGCGGGGGTGTGGGCTCGTCGGCGTCGGGAAGGGGTCGGCGGGGGGGTCCCCGGGCTTGAGCGCAGGGGAATGGGTGGAAGCTCGAGCGGCCTCAGGAGGGGGGGTGTCGCCTGGGCTCGAGCGCGGGGTTTCGGGGGGGCTCGTTGGCATCGGGGGAGGGGGGCGCCTGGCCTCGAGCGCCGGGGGAGGGGTTCCGTTGGCGTCGTGGGTGGTGGGGGACCTGGCTCGTCGGCGGGGGTCGTAGGCTGGGGAGCGTCTCCGGCTGCCGAGGAGGGATTTACCCATTTCTTTTTTAATTTATTTTTTTATATATTATTTTTAAATTTTTAAATTTGTATTAGTATAAAATAAACTGTATTATAACAACCATGCATGAATAATATATATTAACTATTTAATTATATTTTAAAGATTTAAAAATAAACTCTTTTAATAAAATATATAAATAAAATTTTATTACACATTTATCCTCTTTTAGTATTGGATTATTATTATTATTATTATTATTATTATTATTATTTTCATTTTTTTGGTCTTTTTTCCATCCTCCTATTTTTTTTTTTTTTTTTTTTTGCCAGGTCCTTTGTTTTTATTTTTTGTGTTTTGTCTTCTTCTTCTTCGCTTTTTTTTTTTTTTTGGTCCGTCGTCCGTGTTGGTCTTTTGTTTTGGTTTTAGTAATTTATTTTTTTGTTTTTTGTTTTTTGTTTTTTTCATGTTGGTCTTTTTGTTGGTTTTCCCTTTAACTTTGTTATAAATATGTCTTTTAAAGTTATTTATTCTTTTAATTTTCTTCTATTTGGATAATTTTTTTTAACATATAGATGAATATGCATGTGCATCGCATATGCTTTCCATTAGTTATTCTAAAATATGAGAAACAAATGCACATATTTTTAAAATCAACCAAAAAAAATACCCCTAAAACATATAGTTAGAATTTTTTAAAATATCAAATTATCCTTATCAACCTACATTAAATACAATAAAAAAATTAAATTAAAATATTTAATAACATAAATGTTAAAATCTAAAAAAAATAGTCCTCAAAATAATTGCAATATATGTTTAATAAGCTCATATTTAAAATTTTTTAGCATATTCATTAGGAATCATAGTCTCTTGAATTTTTTTTTTTTTAAATTTTAGAGTGTTTTGTGACGGTTTTACAAACACATACTATGTTATAGGTATTTGTTAATAAAGAGGACAGAAATAGTGTTTTTGACTAATTAAAACAAGGGATATTTTGAATACCTTCCTCTAAATAATAGATTAAAGAGGTGTTATCTTAATTACTAAATGATGATGGCAATAACAACAACAAAGGGATGTTTTTTTTTTTTTAATTAGGATTTAGGGCATGATCTAGAAACACATACACTACCCAAAATAAACTGACTCAGAAGACGTATGGTGGGTATGGCGTCTTATGAGTTGACTTAATTAGCTATGGTCTTCGGCTGTGGTAAAAGTAAGCAAGCTTAGATATGATTAAATCAGAAAAAGATAGGTTTGGAGAATTATACATATGAGGATAGAGAATACGTACAGGGTTTTTTTTTTTTTTTTTTCTGGTTCTGCTTTTATTTATTTATTTTTTTTAATTTTCCAAATACGAAAAAAAAAAATCTATTTGAAAAGTCCAGAAATATACATTGTTACACATAAGTTTTTTATTTTTATTTTTTAATTTTTTTAATCAAGTTGGGTTGGTAAAAAAGACCTACACACAAGTTAGCGTAACCAGATCAACAATGGGTTCAAAATAACCGAGGTATTTGGGTTGGGATGGGTTGGCTGTCGCAAGTTCTTTAAGCTTTAGGTTTTCCCAAAAAAAAAAAAAAAAAAAAGTTTTATTTCTCTTCTTTGACAAATTCAGTTTCAAGAAATTAAGTAGTTAATTATTTGACTGTTGTTCCACGTACAGTGTAATTAATAGTCAAGTGTATATTTTATTATTTTTCAACGAAGCTAAAATATATATATATATATATTATATTTGAAAATCAGCGAAGTTAATTAATATTCATATACCATGGAAAGTTGATTAATTAATTGCATATATAGATATGTGTTATACTATCTTTCCACACGACACGCCTATATTTTACTAGTCTGAGGGACGTGCTTCACGTCCCAAGCCTATTAGTAATTAATCTATTTTTATGTTATATATATGTTTTTCTTTTTCAAGAAATCATATAAAATTATTAAGTACGATTAATACATTAATTCAATAAAAATTGTTATTTTTTCCTAATAGTTTCTCGAAGATACGTATACTGATTATATTTATAATAATTTGAATTGAATTTAAATATTTATAGCATTTACATCTGAAAGCATAGAGATTTATAAATGAATAAGTTATACCCACTTTAAATGAAAATCATTAACTTACATATATAATAATATGATATATGTCACATGTGTATATATACACACACATATTCATTCATGATGCATGTTACACGAGCAAGATTGTGTGTGTGTGTGTGTGTGTGTTTTTTTCTCAAAAAAAAAAAAAAAAAACAAAAAAAAAAAAAAAAACAAAAGAATGTCGTGCAGTCATCATAAACTGAACCATCTGAAGCTGATCATCATGATATATATATATACACACACATATATATATTATAATATATGGATATTATGACCATTAGTAAATGACATGCCAAGTAAAATTAAGATATTTAAAAAAAAAAAAAAAAACACTTGAAGCGATGCAAGCAAGTACAAAATTTTGAAGGAGGTGTAGGAGTACAAAAAAGTCATGTGGATTAAAATAAATTAATTTTGAATCATCGGATCAAGAGTTGAACTGCAAAAGTTTTAAAACCTATATTCCCACTTCTTTATTATAATATTGCAGATAAACACATATACATATGCGTACATATACATATATATATATATATATATGTTTGCAGATACTGATCTGTCTCTTTCTCTAATATTATCGTAATGTCTTTGATGCAGTTTGAATACAACAAATGAATCCAATTCTGACGAAGGTGGCAAAGTAAAGCCGTCGACTCAATTTTCAGTAAAATACCTGATGAAGAAGTTTCAACAACATCTCGCTATTGCAGTCCCAATACTTTTGGTACTTATTATTGGTTTAATATTTCTGATAATATTGTTCTGCAGGCGCAATCCGCCAATCTTTGTTTCTCCAGACCACCTCCACTGTTGCCCGATCACCCTTTGCAGCATTAGTTAATGCCTTAATAATTAATACCTTAATTTTGATTTTATTATTGTATACGTAATTTGTTTGTTGATGTTGATTCGAGCATGTACTCTATTTATGAACATTACCTTTAGTGTGTGTGTGTCCCGAATATTGTGAATATTGGTTTTGTTGTTTATTTGTTGATTCTGTATTATATGTTTTTTGTTTAAAAATTTATTTTCCTTTTTCTCTCTTGTATAAATATATGTAGCATGCAATCGCCTTGACCAAATCAGTATATATATATACATATACACACCTAATACATATATATTTATAGGACCACCAACATTTAAGATAAGATCAAAATTCATTGGTCAAGATCCTTTTAGATCTAGAAAGAAAAATAGTTCTAGTTCTAGAATAAAAGAGACAAAGAAAGACTGACATGTGTCTGAGGACTGAGATTTTTATATATTAAAAAAAAAAAAAAAAAAAAAAGGTCATACCAACTTTTTTTTTAATGTTAAGGAATATGAAGGAGAAGTTGATATCAAATAAAATTACAAAAATGTCGTTTCGAAAAGAATAGATTTTACTAAAAAAAATTATGTTTATATACTATTTTCTAATTAAATATACAACGTGCAGTTGATGAGATGTATAACGTGCTATATATAAATATATATATATATATATATGCTATGACGTAATATAATATTTTTCTATTGTAAGTGGGCAACAAAAATTGGAAGTAATGGACGTTGACAAATGAGGGCCAGAATAGATGCATTAATTTGGTAACAATAGGTTAGGTAATTACGTAAGCAGAATCTAATTTGTTTTGTTCATTCATTGGATATCCTTTTTAATTAAGAAATTTTGCACTCCTCTGCATGAAAGCTCGTGCCATCATGTGATTTTCTTTTTATTTTTTGCATGGATTTTTCTCGTGTATTGGACTCATCTTCACCAATACCAAACAGACAAACTAAAGTCATGGTCAGAAGGTCAAGGATCAACAAGTTAATAATTTGTAGACATTCGAATGGTAGGTTTGACTTAGTCAACCACGTTAGTATACACGCCCACAATCCTAATATTAGCAAAAATAAATAAATAAATAAATAAAGAGTAAAATTAGAGTTTTTATGGTAAATATGATAGGATAAATAATTTATTTACGAAGCATGTATTTATGATAAAATTATATTAAATTTGTTTTTTTGTAAATAAATATTTTATCATAAATATTTTACTTACATCATACTTTTTTAAAATCTACTAGTATGATGTTTTAAAATATTTTCCTTTTTGACTAAATATGCGTCCATTTCTATTGTCGTTATTAATTGATGTACGTCTTTACTTATATGAGTCCACACTAATTCTTTTTTGATAAATAAAAAAGCATCTGACAATGATTCCCTCTTAGTCCTAATTTTAGCTTTATAAGGGGATACACTTCCTGAATCCACACTAATTGATGTAAATTCAAAGATATTTTTGCATTTTTATATTTGTTTTCTATTTTTTTCTTTGTTATTATTTTAATTGTGCCTATGTTTTTTTTTTTTTTTGGGCTCTAAAATCATCACCCGCCTATTTAGTAGACTGGAATGATTACTTAGCCATTACGTTAGTCATTTTCACTCCGTAATCCTCGTAGAATTTTTGCGCTTTTCTTTCTTCATGAGCTAGTGATTCTCATTAAAAAAAAAAAGAAAAGAAAAGAAAAGAAATTATCATATATAAACTAATAGAATAAAACTTAAAAAAAAAATCCATTATATTTTTTGTAAATCTTCTACAAAACTCACGGAGTATTTTTACCATTTGAACGTGTAACTATATACGTATATACATATATATATATATATATTGATGCATGAACATATGTAATATATAAATATGTCGAGCATCTAACTATCAAATGACTATGTCAACGTGCTTTAAGTGGGGGTTGGTTATTAAGTCTTGACTTCGAATCATCCTCATCACGAGAGTTCAATTTCTTCCCATATGACCTCTTTTTTCATATAATAGAGAGAGAGAGAGAATGAGATCTGGGCAAGATCTTCTGATCATGAAAATAAAGTAAAACAAAATATAGGACTTATTCAATAGTACCATGCTTATCTCTTACTTGGAGTTATTATGTATTTCGGTGCAAATGATTTTTAATTCAGATTACTTTAACCATATTTAGTACGGGTAGCAAAAAATCAACTATTCTTTTTTATTCTTCTCATTTGACCAAGCTTTAGTTAAAACGATTGCTTTTAATTACCAACCACCCTCTCAGAACACATAAGAAAAACAGAAGAAGAAGGAGAAGAAAACCATTTATGTAACACGAAATTATAGCAAGGTCAAGGCCTAATTATTTACGATTAAGACGAACATATCATTCATTTGGTGGGCTTTAATCGGTTCAACATACGACTACTAGCTACCATACCACCACCACCACCACCACAACGACAACGACAACGATGACAACGACGACGACTACTAATATTAAATTCAATAATAACAAGTAGGGGGAGCTCTTTTGGGTAATAATTACAAAACGTTTTGTGAAGGAGCCAATCAAATAAAAGGTCAGGAAAAAAAAAAGGTAATTATTTACTTTTGTATTTCGCATTTTATTCAAAACGCATACCGTATATATTGCAGTGTCGTATTTTTATATCATCAAATTATTTACTTTATGCTCTAATGTGTAATGTTATTTCTATTTTTTGTTATTATTATTGTACTTTGAAAATTGTAAAAGTGAACTTTTAGTTTTTAAATAAAAAATAAAATAAAATGTTGTAATAATTATATTAAACAACAACTAATAAAAATCAAAAGTGAAATTTGACATTAATTATATTTTATGAAAAATTTGTCATAAAGTTTAGCATATAGAAAATTTGGCATGAAAGATATCATTATATTAGAGAACATTCTTTTTTTTTTTTAATCCAAATACGAAAATTTACTATCTACACTATTTAGTATTGCATTGGAGATGTTCTTAAAGTGAAAGGATAGGTAAGCATCACCATTTCAATTTCCTTTCTAATTAGGCCAAATAAAATAAAGTTTTGGGGATTACGCAGCTTGTATTAGTAATCTCCTTTCTTAATAAAGAAGATACTCTTTGAAATTCTGGGGTTCTATACCATATATCATTGGTTAATAATCCGTAGAAAATAAAAATAATTCACTTTAAAGCTCTTGGGTTCTAACCATGGGTTGGTAATATCTGGAGATGAAAAATAATAATTATAAAAAAGAGATTGTAATTTATGGAACCTCTTAAAAATAATATATAATCTTTTGAACTCTAATATCTCTAATGCAATGTTAAATTATTTGTCTTTTATAAATTTTGGTATTTGAATTAAAAAATATATATTTTTCAATAAAATTCTATTTTTAATACTAAATTTGACATATGCTAAATTTTGTGATAAAATTTTCACAAAGTTAGCCAATTTCAAATTTAATTTTTATTGATTGTTGCATTGGCTTTTTCATATAATTATTACAATATTTGCATTTTAAATTTATTTAAATACTAAAAGTTTTTTTAGAAGTTCCAAAACATAATAATAATGACGAAAACTAGGAATAGTATTAGAAATATCATTTTGCGTTTGAGTATAAAGTAAGATATAATGCTATTTTTTATACTCTTTTGTAATAAATATTACATTGACATAGATAAATGCAATAGAGATTGTTTAAATAAATGTAATGGTAATTTGTTGGATCCAAACTACAAAACGTAGGGATTGTAATGTTTTGAACATCTGAAAAATAGAGTTGTAATCTTTTTCTAAACTCTGAAAATAAAAGGGCGATTGTAGTTTGTTGAATCCCAATTACAAAACATATAGAGGTTGTGATGTTTTGAACGCCTCTCAAAAAAAAAAAAAAAAAAAAAAAAAAAAAAAAAAAAAGGGGTTGTAATTGTAATTGTTTCAACTCGTTAAAAAGCATGAATTTGCAAACTCAATTGAACCCTTACATGCTAAAAAATTGAATCTTACAAAAAATAGCTATTGTGCAAAGATCTGTCGTGAAATGCATGGTCAAATAATACTTTGTGCAGATGGTGCACAAAAATGCCATTACTCTGCAACTTGCAAGGCACTAAGCACGTGGGCACGTGGTTCTACATTTTATCCTCTTTGGGCCAACCACCTGGTTGTAGTCCAGAAGCAAAGAATGGGCCACTGTCAACCATCTGATTACTAGCCCCTGAAGAATAAGAATAGGGGCCGAAGAAAGAAGTACATAGTAGTTTGCAGTAAATAATTGAAGCAAAAAAGCGGGTTTTTAAATTATTTAGAGTAAATAACAAGTTTACTATGTAAATAATCTATTTACTAGAAGTAGTAATTTGTTATTATTTTAAATATTTTAAAACTTTGCTATTTAAGTTAAAATACTATTTACTACTCTTTCTGTAAGAGTGGTGGGTGTAATGTAAACCACTTTGTCATGAGCTTATTTTGTAAAACACATTCAAATAGGCGGCGCACGACGGCCTCCACTACACCTGGCTGAAGAAAGAGAGTTAAAAAGTCCAAAAAAGGAAGAGCTGAGGGAGAAAGAGGTAAATAGAATGTTTATAGAAGATAAAATAAATAAATAGCATATTTATGAAAATATTAAAGCAGATAGCGTATTTACGATTAAGTTTAGTTTTAATTACGTAGGAGTAAATATTTATTTATTAGTAAATATGCTATTTATTTCAACAATTATTAAGTTTAGTTTTAATTAAGTAGGAGTAAATACTTATTTATTAGTAAATATGTTATTTATTTCAACGATTTCGTAAATATACTATTTACTTATTTTAGTTTTCATAAAGAAAAAGCACCTAAATAACATAAATTTAAAAATTAATATATCAACATAATACAAAAACTTAACACTAGACTAACATAACAAAAAATTAAACTAAAGTTAACTATAATTTATGTCTTATTAGTCAAGAATTGAGAATTTATGTCATGTTAGTTAATAGATGAAAAAAAAAATATAGTTATTTAGATAATTTTATCTTTCGTAAATATGTTATTTACTGTATTTTTCAAAAAAAAAAAAAAAAAAAAAAAGAGCAATGCGTTGGAATGCTAAAAAAATAATTATAAAAAAAATCTTCCTTAAGATTTCTACCTCAAATTTCGTAACTTAAGATTTATACCACATAAAAAAACTGGCAAAAGGTCAATCGAAATTTTTTTAACCGAAATTATGCTAGCTGGTAAAATAAATAAATAAATAAATAAATAAACTATAATCAACTACATGCCGTTTAGACCAACAATGATCACCAGTCAACTTTGATTGCTGACGTCAATCACTAAAAAAAAATCTATATATCAAAATATTTTTGTTTTCAATATAGATGGTAACATGTATCTGCTCCGTTTATTGGAGAGCATTTTGGCATTATTTTTATTTTTCCCAACACCAAACATCTTTGGCTCCAGTCTTAGCACCAATTACCGAAGCATAATTCAGTAGAACATTTTTAACAATCTATTATAATAATTTTTGTTTCCACAAAATATAAATACTATTACCAAAAAAAAATATCCAAATTTCATAGCAAAAACACAGAAAAACCCACAACAACTAGATTACAATATTGATAAAAACTAAAAAAAAAAAAAAGGTGCGAATGAAAAAGAAAATAAAGGAAAAGAATTTAAAGACCCTTATAACCCCCAGCCGTCGTCACCTCAATCATGTGCTGTCATATCCCTCATGCATCTCTAATACCGCACGCACCACTAAACACAAAAACAGGGTATTTAACAATGATGTTAATTTTTTTTTTTTTTACAATTTATCTTTTAAATTTTAAATTTTGATAATTTATCTTAGTTTGTTAAATTGTGATAATGTAATTTATATAAGTTAATTTTCAGTAAAATTAGTTGTGAAAAGACCATATACGTCTTATGTGAATTAGAAAAACTCATTTCCAACAAAAAAAAATTTTAAAATCTATTGCAAATCCTTACATAAATCTTCCAATTTCAAGTTTATTATTTAATGTAAAATTAAATGAAATGGGTATATTATAACGATTTAATAAGTTTAGGAGATAAATTATCAAAATTAAATATTTGGAGAGTAAGTTACTAAAGAGTAACAAGTTGAAAGGACATCAATACTAAATACCCCATAAATATATTACAATAAGAAGTCAGGTTTTTTAATTTATTTTTTTTATTTTAAATTTTGAGGGTGGAAGATTCAAATTTTACACTTTAGATGGAATCGGATATAATATTATCGTTAGACTATACCTGCAACCACAATCAAAAGCGAGATCTAGCATCATAATTCTTTATTTGCATGTCCAAGGATGATTGCGCTTAACTAGAATGGTGTGTTTATAAACATGTAATCATAGTGGATATGAATCGAAAGGAGTTAGATTCTGAGTAGACGAAATTTGGATTCCAAAAAAGTTGTTATTTGGTAGGATTTGGAATCAAAATCACTAAAATTCCCAATTATATGTTTATTTGAACCTAAAATCGAAATAAACTGTTGTGAATTTATTTGTATACCCTTTTATAATTGTGTTTTTCTAAATAAAATTGATTTATTTGTTTATTTGCTATCATATTGTTAATCAAAATTAAATTTATCATTATGATATTAACACAATAAAAAATGAGTATAAGTTGAAAAGTATAAAAAATTGAATTAAAATAAGTAAAATAAAAAAATAAAGTGCCAAAAATAAATGTATTTTTTTTTCATAAAAAAAAAATTTTAGTTAATCTAACAAAATAAATAATAATTAAGATAATGTGATTACAGAGATAATCTAGCAGTAATAACACACTTAACTCTATCTAAAGGTGTAGAGTTTAAATATCTCCATCTCCAAGCTCAAAATAATAATAATAATAATAATAATAATAATAATAATAAAAAGATAATTGAATAAGATATTTAATATCTAAATATCCAACATTTAACCATTTCCCTTGAATTATAATTTTTTAGTAAAATATCAAAATGACACTATTTTGTAATATTTTAAATCATTTGAATCCAAACGTTGATTTCAAATAATGTTACGAAATAATAGTTCTTCCGAAACGAAACAAAGTGTTGCTTCGTAACATGAAGGATTTTCTGTAAGGTATGCATGAATAATAATAAACTAAATTGATCAAAACAATAAGCTAGATAAAATATCCAGGACAAATCTTCAATGAACAGATCGATCAATGCTTCAGGAATGGATTTTCAACAAAGAAAGGTTGGCTTAATTAGATGCCAACTTGAAAATAGAGAATAATTATGTTCGCTAATTCATATATATGTAATGGATATCTACTGAAATATATAGAGAGGATTCTCTTTCTTATAATCAAGAAATCTAAAATCAAGCTTTCACAATTAAGCTGACTGATATATTTACACGTAATGTACCGTAATATTGCCTGTTTAAAAAAAAGAAAAAAGAAAAAAAAGAAAAAAAAAGAAGAAAGGAAGTAATCAGAAAGGAAATTACAAAGAATCTAAAATTTCTATGTTGAGCTTCTACTAGTGATTAAAGAAAAGAAAATGAAATTAGAAAAAACCGGAAATCCTTGAAGATATTTATGAAAAACTTGTTCTTCATTTTTTTCCCCCCGGCTAAAAGATGCAATGAGTTGCTACAAAATCTACGAATTAAATCATCTATTAGCATCTGTAAAAGTAAGTTTTACAGTTTTATCTTATATGATAAAAAGTTATTATCTTTTTATTGATAGTGTAACTTCTTTTATTTAATTGACACGGTAAATTTGTAAACTCATTTTCTGATATAAAAGCAATAACTCACATGCAAAATCAATTGAAGTTTTTAAAATTATTTTTTTTAAAAAAACTATAAGTAACAAAATTACTCATCAATACATAAATAGGAACAAGTTACAAGTTTATTTTGAGTTGTTCTTGTTTATGTATTAAAATAAATAAAAAAAAAACTTGTAACTTGTTCTTATCAATGCATAAATAAGAACAAGTTACAAGTTTATTTTGCTAGAAATTCGTTTGCAAGGTATCATCAAGAAGTCATTTCAAAAAAAATTATTAGGGATATTAATCATGATGGAGGAAAACAAAATACTAATACTAGCTCAACTTTGGCATGTGCCACCCTCAAGTTTTTTGAATTTCAAAAGAGGCTCAACATTTTTCTAATAGTTTTAATTTACCCTACTCAAAAGTTTTTTTTATGCCCACACATAATTTTCATAGCCAACATTTGATTCTTTTTTTTTTCCTCCCAATTTCTTTATCTGCATCTTTGTGCTAATTTTTTATTTTGATTTTTTGTCTTTAAAGACATTGACTTTATAATTATCAACATCCTAAAAATTGATCTATATAAGTGTTTATTAATTGGTAAAAGTATTCATCTTGAAAGGGAAAAAAATGATGGTGTGAAAAAAAAATAAAAGTGAAACTTAATTTTTAGTTTAGAAAAATTACAAACTATAGCAGATTCTAGACTAAAAACTCCTATTATCATACGTATGACATTTGATAATAAAATTCAAGATGAAATTTTATAATGCTTTGAAAATATAACAGTTCTAATAATTAAAATATATTAATCAAAATTAAACAAAAAAATTTATTAAACTCTTTATCCATGTAAACTCATTATTTTTTAATTAAAAAAATTATATCTTTCTTATGTACCCCAACTAAAAAAAATTTATAGATCCGCACTGACCTTAACCCACCTAACAGAAAAGATAAGATGTGGTTGAAGAAAATGAGATTGTAAATGCTACAAGCATGGTGTTGAAGGAGAATATGGAAGGAGGTATATGATGGAAATTATAAGGTAGTAAATCATTGTATTACAGTTACAGATGAGTATGTACAGAATTCAAGGTCAGATTTGGCTAGGACCCGAAAAGTAAAGTTGCAGGTTATGGTTTCAGAGCATTTCTAATGGAGTGTCAAACAAATATATCAGTGGTTTATTAAAAAGAAAAAAAAAAAAAAAAACATATATGTCAATGTCAAATTTTGATGTAGAGTTAAAGTTGCTTTATAAAGAAGTGTTATTTGACAAATTTGATAAATGCTAATTTTGGTACCAAGTATGTCCACGAATCTAATAAATGTTGAATTTGACATTTGATTGTTGTTGATTGATATATTATTTTTTTTTCCTTTGAAAATTAGAATGAGAGGATTCAAATCCTATACTTTTAACTACCACTACGCTATACATGCAATAATAATTTCTTGACTTTTTCATCTATAGCTGAAAACGAATAGAGTGAGTGAGAAGAGGAAAGAAGAAAAAGAATGAAATTTAATTTGGTCATTTTTTCGACATAAGAAAAAAATGTTAAGGAATTAAAATTTTTTTCCCTATAACTTTTTTTAAAGTGTCAAACTCAGAGAAAAAAATTTTGCTTTTTTTTGTCTCCCTCTTTTTTCTTCTTTTCTTTTGCACTTCTTTCAAAAAAAAATTTTAACCATAAAATCTAAACACCCTAGTTTTCAAGGAAATTTTATAAATATTCTACTCTAAAGATATCACACTCTTATTTTTATATTAGTACTTTTGAAATATAGAAATTTCCTGAAAAAAATGGAGGAAATGTCAAATTTTAATTCTAATTGTAAAGTATCATAACAAATTTACAATAGAAACGGCACATCGTTGTTAATTAAGGACATTAAGGACTGTTTGTTTCTTTATGTGTTTGGCTCATCTCATTTTAGAAATAAAATGATAATGGTATTTATTTGGACCTTTAAAATTATCTTATTTAGAAATGAGATGGATTTTTTTTTTTTTGGTTTTTTAGGATCAACCCTTGTATTCATTTTTATCTCAAACTGAATTTGCACAGTAATATTTATATATTAAAATATTTATCTATCTGATTTAAGTTTTGAAATTTTATAACTTTTTCATTTCGTCTCTGATTAGAACTCTTTTTTCAATGGGTTAATAATTAATAGAGGAATAAATCTATACCTACATTGCATTAAAATGTGATAATATTTGTTAGATTTGTTAAAAGACTAATGTTCAAATTAATTTATCTAATATCTGTCTAAACACAATTTCAAAAATTTTACTTTTTCCAGAATTATTAAAAAATAAACTACACATCCAAAATTTTTTCCCCCCTCAAAAAAAGTGATTTCTCATTGTAAAACAAGAAAATTTTCATCTTAAAGACAAACATACATCCGACGTACCCCAAAACTTTAACTAAATACGGCTTGTCGCTCTATACAGAAACGACAAACGAACAATGTGTCCATAGACCAATACGAAGAAACGACACCAAACTTTAGATCCACAAACGACATTGGCTTACAGTGTCAAACATCTAACCTATTTGGAAAGGGATTTATGGATAAATGATTTATTTTTAAGAAGTTTTTGAATATCAAAATTTTATAAAATTAAACAAAGGATTGTTTTTTAAAATAATTAATTAGTAAATCAATAGTTGATTATAATTAATAATAATTGATTGATATTAATAAGTGTTTTTAACTACTTATCGTGATTAATTATTAATTAACAGTTTTTTCTGACTAAAAAATTTTAACTTTTAAATGTTTAAAAGGGGCTTATTTACTTTTTTTTTTTTTTTTTAAATCCATTGAAATTTGGGGGTTTTTGGACAAAAGCTGACAACGCAAGTCCTATTGTCGTCTTCCCCTATATTTTCTCTGGTGGATTTTCCACTCCCAACTCCAAAATCAGGGGACCAAAAAAAAAAAAAAAAAAAAAAAAAAGCTGTAAGTTCTAACTTCGAACTACCCTGGAAGTTTCACTCTTAACCCAGTTCAGATCGTTACCTTTTTTACAGTTCCCGGCTGTCTTCTCTCCAAATTTTCCCGAGAAAATCGTCCTCTGGAGCTTCACAATTCTCGAACTCAAGGTAAGAACTGGGCAAATTCTGTTATTTTCTGATCATATTTATTGTTTTTTCTATCTGGGTATGCCCAAATTGAGGTGCTTTTGGATTTTAAGCTGTTGGGTATTTGGGTTTAGGATTTTTTTCTGATACAACTCAATCTGGTCTATTAGAAGATAGGGATTGTTTGTTTAGTCAGAAAAAGAAAAAGAGAAAGAAAAAGAAAAAGTTATAGTGGTTGAGCCAAATGATGCCCGGAAGAAGAAAGAAATGGACGGAGGCCGAGGAGAGAACCTTGATTGATAAGTATGGTGAGATGGTCTCAGATGGGACTCTTGCGAAAATGAAAACCCGAGAGAAGAAGTTCAAACCGATCGCCTCTTATGTGAATTCTGTGCATCATGTTCAGGACCCTATTGCCTACCCTTGGCAATGGTCTTGGAAGGACGTTTCCACCAAGGTCCAGAACATGAGGCACCAGTATTTGCTGGTCAAGCAGAAGATTAAGAAACAACCGCCGGAGTGTAATTCCGGGGGTGGTGGGGGCGGTGCGGAGTGTGTTGTGGAGGAGTTTGATTGGGTGGAGGGGGTTACGCATTGGTCAAATTTCTTGAGGTATAAGGAGGTTTTCGGGGACTTTGGGGGTGTGGCTAGTAATGGCAATGATTTAATGGTGGTTGCAAATGGCGACGGTGGTGATGGCGGTGGTTTTATTGGTGGCGGTGGTATTGGGATGGATATTGTGGAGTTTGGACAAATGGGTCATTCCGGGGATGGGGACTTTGGGGCGGGGATTGATGGGGTTGAGAATGGAGTGATGGGTTTGGGTTTCGAGTATGAAGGGGAGGAGGCGGAGGAGAATTATAACAGTGGTGGTCGGGTTAGGGAGGATGGAGATGATGGTTTTGTGTATGAAGAGCTTGAGCCGCGTGGATCCAATTTAAATAGAAAGAAGAAGAGGAAGAAGGAGTTGAAGGGGTTGGGGAAGAAGGCATGGGGGTTTCTGGGAAGCCAGTTGAGGAAGTTGAGGGAAACCGAGGCTCAGTTCGAGCAACGCGAGGTGGAAAGGGAACGGGAAAGGCAACGGAGGGAGAGTCTCAGAATGGACCGTGAGCGAGAGTGGGAACGGAGATGGGAGGAGAGGGAAAAGGAAAGGGAGGAGAGGGATAAATTGAGGGTGCAGAGGATTCAAGAGTGGGAAGCTTTGGAGCAGGAGAGCGAAGAGCGGGAAAGAAGAAGGCGAGAAGAAGAGTTGATTCATGAGAGGGAATGGGAGGAGAGGATGCACAGGAGGAGATTAGAATCAAAGAAGAGGATTGATGAGATGTTGAGTCAGCACCGGGTTGAAATGGGACAGATGCAGACTCGCATTCTCCACGAGCAACAAAATCTTACCAACCAGTTACTTGGGATTGTGTCTCAGTGGACTACTCATCCAGCTGCACTTTCTGATCACACTAGTGCTAGCAATCATTATCTTTCACAAATGATGCAGAATTTGCACCACGTGAACAGTTTGGTTCATGACGATGCTAGGGTTGAGGGAGAAAACCAAGACGACCAGTTCATTGTCGATGGATGATATCTTCGCCTGCAACACTAATTTCTGCTTGGGCATGCAAGAATATTTGCATTGGATTGGAGAACTGTAAAGGTTAGCTGATTTTAATGTGTTCTTATATCTATGTATTTTCTTTAGCTAGGTATTGTTGTACACTCATTTGTCTAGTTTGAATAAGGACTGGAAATCTGATTTTCTACCTGAATTTTAATTGTAAACTATATTGTTTACTCTAAATAAAGTTTTCTTTTTCCCCATAGTATCACAGAGTTAGTTATATATGTACATACATATGCATATATATAGTATCACAGGGTTTCAATTCATAATTTTACTGACGGCTAGAAAATAGTTGAAGCTGAGCAGTGATGATTTCTTTTCCTACATTTTTACTGGATAATTGCTAGCTCAAACAAAAATACAAGCTCTCATCCTGTGAAATTAGAGGCTCAAGCTAACCAAAACAAAAGAAAATGACATAAAAATTAGATGTCACTCCCCTGGCCCGAAGAGTAAAGGACTGCGGTATTGTATATCAGCCCAGGAAGAGACATTTAGGTATCTTATTAAATAGTCGTACACCTTCCCACAAAGTTTATCCCCCTTTAACCACTAAAAGATGTCTTGACCTATTCCGGGCGTAACCTTTTACACTCCAAGCAAAGATGAATTGTCCTCCTTATTTAAGCAGCAAACACAGATTTACAGGGAAGGAACCCAACTGATTTTTCATACACCAGTTTACCAGCAGAAGTCATTGCTTTCCCAAGTTTTCATGTTAAGCAATAGAATCGTCGTTACGTCAAAGTCCATAAAGGAAAATTTTTAATATTTCTCCAGTAGAAACTTTCTCATTTATATGGACAAATAAAGGGGTGAAAAATGAATTTTGTGTTCAATCAATGAAGAAAGTCTGATATCTGATGCATGTGACCGGGGGCATCAGAGTTGATAACTGTATTCAGGAAAACTAAAAGTAATATTAGGAAGTTTTTGAAACTATGGAAGTTGATCACCGTGTTAGAGAGAATTATTCAATTTTGGTTTCATTTGTTTGTAGGTATGGACTTAGCTAGCAGATTTGAATTGCTTTGTCTGAACTTATTCGTCTTTCATTTAGTTGACTTAGAAAAGGGATTCCTTTTGCTCCAAGAATCTAAACAATTAACTAGTTTTTGCCAGATTACGTTTCACATTTTCACATTTTAGAGATTGAATCCTTGAGTTGTTGCACCAACTGATTGTCGCATAAAGTAGTCAAGATATTTGTGCAGAATAGATTGAGTTGCACCAATTTGTCTTGGGTTTAGCCGTTTCACTTTGTACAGACTCAATTGTGTTATGTATGAGTAATATTGAACTGGTAATGTTGCAAAGTTTTGATGTCTGGGTTTATCTTTCTATCTGATTTTGTTTCCCTTTTGTTTAGCTTGATAGGAGGATGGGGAAAATATTCGTATTTTTACATGGTAACAAATGCAACATTTGCATTGTGACCAGAATAGTTGATATCTGGGAAATCATTGTACTGTTCTTCTGGAATGCAAGACTTGCAAGATTGACCCTGATAGCAAAATTACTACACATATTCCTTGCAACAGTAGATTGCTTCTTTTAACTTATTTCTTGGAAAGGAAGTTTATTGTTTAGTTAATAAGCTTCATCCTTGCTGTTACTTGAGAAATCCAGTAACTAGCTAGAAGAGTTGTCTTTCTAAGCATGTTGGTGTTTGACAAATCTGACCCCCGAAACTTTTCACGTTCTGGAAAAGTCACCCCTGAATCCTCTGAATTTAATGAAGTGTTGCAGAGTGTCCCAGATTGATGACGCGCAGTTTAAATTTGGATGCATATGCTGTCATACACATTAAGTGAGCTAGTATGAAGGTAAAGTATGAAATTTCAGATGACAATTAGAGAACGTCATGTCACATGTATGAAAGCGTTCCCTTCCAAATTACAACACCATTTACTGATCTGTGGGTATTATGTAACATTTATTAAATCCAGTGGTAATTTAGCAGAGTTAAAGTTCAGGGGCAAAAGCTAAAAATATCCTTTACCCTTTTGGTGGCCTCTGCTTCATTACTCTTTTCCACGGCCAGGATCTGGTTGCATTATTGACCCAAAGGATCAAGCATGTGTGTTATTGGAAGGACCAAGCGGGTTAAGTTGATAATATCTGAGTTGTGCTTGTGAATGGTCTTGACGAGAATCGGAGAGATTTATATATTAAAAAGAGAGAGAGAGAGATAAAAAAATGCCTGCGAATAAACATGTGCCATGAGATTTGTAGATTTTTGTTTAATGTTTATTTAGCAAACAATTGTTAAAGTTTAGGTAAAACAAATTATGCCATAAAGTATAACATACAAGGAAGAGTGATTGTTTATTTTTCTCTTAGATATTGGTGTTTCTCCTGCCGGAACTTTGTTGGAAATATGCAGGTTTAAGAAGAGCATCAATGTACGTCTGATAATAACATATGTAGTTTAGCGGTAATTTTGTATCTGATTTTATCATGAGATGTATAGTTTGAATTCCCACCTTCAATTTCAGAAAAAGAGAGAGAGAGAAGAGCATCAATGTGTTTTGTTGCCTTAATTGTCTAATGATACCCTGTTTGCAATATTTCTCACTAATCTATTAGCAAATAATGGATTCACATTTGAATTCGTTACCGCGTACTTTTGAAATGAATTTGATATAAATCAAGTTTATTTTTAATTTATTATTTAAAGAAGCAGAATATTATTGATTCATTTTCATGTAAAGAAGCTAAAATAAATGAAGATAAAATAAGCTGATGTTTCAATGGCTTTATAATGGTTGCCCCTGGTTAGGCTTTTTTATTTTTTATTTTTTTAATTTAAAGAGCTTAGGCTTTCCTCTTTGTGAGGGATTTCCCACAACAAACAATATTAAGTTTGATAAATGAAAAATCAGCCGGGAAAAAAAAAGTATAATCAACTAAGACAATTCCTCACCACGTAAAGAAATTGCAGTAAACTGTTCAATTTTTCTCTCTGTTTTTTAATGGTCGAATGTTCTATTGGTGAAAAAAAAAAAAAAAACCAGATTTACTCAATTAAATCTCCGATAAATTTAGTTAGTAAATATTGAATGAAAAATTAGACTATGTGACCTTTTTTAATTACTTAATCTAATAAATGATCCAACTTTTTTTTTAGTATTTAACAAAATGACCGTTATCATTTTTTCAAATTTGGTCAATCAGTTATTAACTAATAGTCAATCAATAACAGACTATTTAATTTGATGATTTACTTATGGACAATCTATGACTGCAGTCAATCACTAAATAACCAAATTAACTATATTATGTTATTAATTATTGATTGATCATTTAATAAAATTAATTGACTATTTTAGAAAAAAAAAAAAAAAGACAATGTAACTAATTTTTAAAAACTTCGGCCATTTGTTAAAAAACTTCTTAAAATAGGTTACTTAGCTATAAATCCCATATTGAATTTGCTAAACAAATATAAGTTTTGTCAATTATTTTAAGGATCACTATCATCTATGCCCACTGAATTTTAGGGTCACTCACACTTTACCATCTGAATTTTGAATTTAACTGTTTCATTAACTGTCCACATAATAGTATCATGTCATATTATCTGAATTTAAAATTTAGCCACATAAAAAATACTAAATACAAAAAATTCTTGAACAAATTAATGAGTTATCAAAATACTATTGAGGGGATAACTATTGAGATAGGAAAATAAGATAACAGATTTGGATTCCATGCATGCCCACCGTCATTACGAATTCTTGAAGGTCTCGAGCAACACCATCAGTATTCTACTTTGAAGAATGACATATATTTGGGTTATTAGGATAGTTAGTCCCTTTAATTATGAAGATTGTGTCACTTCGCTTCTTAAACTTTTTATTTTGATAAATTACTCTTAATTTTTTTTAAAACAGTTTTCATCCCTAAAGATAAAAATTGATAATGAATTTCTATGATTTAACAGAGATAATGTGACCCTTGTGTGACAACTGAAAATTTTATAGAAATAGTTTCATCAAGCACAAAATATTCTCTTCATAGTTATTAAAAAACTTTGAAATTAGAACACTTTGTGTTATATAGCCATTTCCATAAAATTATTGTTATTATATGATAGGGATGTGATTACATCCATAAAATCTTCATCAATTTTAATGTTAATATTAGGAACCAAAACTGTCAAAAACAAAAATTCAAGGAATAGTCTGTCAAAACATAGAAGTTAAGGATTCAAAGTGACACAATGCTCATAGTTCAGGGACTAACAGTGGTAATAACCCTGTATATTTTTGTCATAGCAACAATCTGCCCATCGTTCCGTATATTTTCCATAAATCCAAAGTTGCTAAATCAACATACTCTAACATATAGCCATCATGCTTGAAAGATCAACTATATATATATATATATATTAGACAGCGTGATCTGTGCTAACCATAAATAGTTTATTCAAAATATCAATCAAAATTAGATTAGTTGGTTTACAAGTATTATGGTTTAGGCAAACTTAACATGATTATTCTTCTATAAATATAAACTTAGTCTGGTTAACCATTGACACCTTGTGATTATTAGTTTGGATTTTAGCACGTCATTTTTTGTACTATGCAAAATTTTTTAGAGAACATACTAGACATAATTATTTATTTCACAGAAAATTACATAATAATAAATTGAGGATTTTTCAGCTAATTATAGGCTTAACGTGGAAGCACCTACGTCTTATATTGAGGTCCTAAGTTTGAAACAAATTCAACATCTCTAATATAATAAATAGAAAAAAAAATGAGAAAATGATTTCTTCGCCATATAAGTATTTAACTGTCAAATTTCAAGTTAATTCTTGTATGATTTAAAGATACTCACATTCCAAAACACAGACTACTTATGGTTTTTCAATGTACAGGGAAAAAAAAAAAAAAAGAGCTGATTAAAGTTCGATGTGTTTGTGGGGTAGGGAATACTTTGAAATATGGATTTTTTTTTTTTTTTTTTTTTGGCAACAGAGATCATGCCAAGATGTATAACGATCAAAAGTACTATAACTAGGAAACTTTCATATTGTACTAATTAATTTAATAAGAGGATACAAATTTTCGGGATTTTTAGGTCAAAGTTAAGTGTTAATTGAAAATTTGTATAAATTTGTATATCAAAATTAATATAATGATTTCAAAACAAAAAATTTCAATTATTGCAAGCATAGTTTAACGATAATTTTACACTTGACTCTATCACATTAATATATAGAGTTCAAATCTTCCCCCACCAAAATATTAAATAAAGGAGATGGATTAGTTAACCTATTAATTCATACAGAATGTCAGAAAAACCTTTCAAAATCGATTGATTCATACAGAATACTAGAAGATAGAATACCAAATATTGGAAAAAGAAAAGTAAAAACTAAAAAATTCATTAAAAACTAATAGATTTCATTATATAAGGGTGTCCTTATTTATAGGACAAAATACAATCGGAAAACTAAACAAAAAATCTAACATAGTTAAAAAAGTAATAAAATATGAAAATTTTCAAAATAAAAAGAACATAATAAAAAGTGGAAATGGAAACTGCTAGATTCAATAATTAAGGAAACACAATCAGAATTATCATCCGAAATTCCTTGGTCAAATTATTACAAAAACGAAAAAAAAAAAAAAAAGCCCTTTTGAAGGCCTAGACGATGGAATTTGCCCGGAAATATGACGTACGTCGTGGCGAAGTGACGAGTATCGCTTGTTTGCCTGTTTCCACACACCAAAAAAAAAAAAAAAATTTGTTTTCCAATCCGACATCGCCAAAAGAATGAAAACCGAAAAATTACTTTGTATGGTCTTGGAATGGTCCCAACGTGCCATGAAGGCTAACTTGCATAACTTTTGAGTAAAAAAAATTAGGAATTTGATAATTATCATCATAAGAGCTCCTGAAAATGCTAGCGAAAATCAAATTCTGGTTTCACTCTTACCCTGTTGAGCGTTGGCAATAATCAAGACCCCCGCTGCTGGCGAGTGCTAGCTAGAAACGTCAGTCATTCCGGGAACCTGGACAAAGAATTGTGTTACTCTAACTTCATGCATTATTCAAATGCACATACACAAATTATATGGAATAAATAGCAAAAGAAAATGTGAAAATCGCAACACCTCCGCTGGATATGCCTTGCAGTTGAGTATTAAATTGTCTGCTTGGGGAACTCTTCATCATCATAATTAGGTGATCGAGTCTCTGGTTAATTTCCCTGTTCTCATATCGCAAATTCACGAGCTCTTCTAGAAGTTGATTATATCCTGATAAAGGCCACTGTTGGACTACCACAGCCTGAGATGGAATGACTCTAAGATTAGAAGTCTCTCGACGCATGTCATAGCGAGGACCACCACGTAACCGGCCAGATGATCCCGTTCCAGAACGATTACAGAACTCTGCGTGTCAAAAAATGGAAATGTAGATATTTTGACATAATTTTCTCAGGGTATATTTCGCTTTTGCCTTTTTGCTTACAGCGTACGCTTATGTCCTCATATACCCTTTTCTCAAGTTTCCTCAAAATTTCCATTAGCTTAAATAGTATTTTCACTAAAGGTCATTCAAATCTCTGCTGAATTACTAGCACGTAGTATATATCCAAAGAAATACAAAATTTTCATTGATTCAATTTTATTCTGAAACTAGTCAAGATTAAGCACCAGATCAACCATAATAATGGTAAAAAAATAATGTAGACGAATGTATGAATTTTTTTTTTTACGAGTATTATTTAAGAAATTAATTAGTTTTTTTAGGAAGTTTAAAATTTCAGTTAGTTATTATCAATAGAAAGAAGTCTAATATTTATATTAATATATACAAGAAAGAAGTTAATTACTTAAGTAGTGCGGTGTCCTGTCATGGAAGTAATATAATTTGAATTGTGTTACTGTTTTTCTTAGCGTCAATAATATCTACTAGTATTAAAACATAATGGATCTGAGAAAACATTTGTATTAGTAAAAAAGTCTCCATTAATTATCAGGAGGTACTGCCCAATTTTGAGATATTAAAGTGAGAGTTGAAGTTACCCGGTTTTTGGTAAGATTATGCTGAAAACTTGAAGGGAAAAAAAAAAAAACACTATAATAATAAAATAGGAGAAGTTGAGTTACCTAACAATTGTAAGTAGAGCTCTAAGCAGCAGGATCCTTCACCATTCTCTACTGGATGCGGTTCGTTCATTTGAAAATGATTTGGCTCGTTTACAAGAAGAAGTTGTTGATTTTGTTCTACAGCTTCTTGTACTCTCGTCTCCACAATTTCTACAACCGTTGATATCTCACCATCCTCCACCGATGATTCCTCGTCATCCTGACTAAGGCAACCTAAATTCCTAATGTCATGGGCATGAAGAAGCCGGATCCCGCAGCTTTTTACTTGGGAATCACTAGAGTTGACACGTCCTTTGGAATCTATGGAATGGAATTTAAATGTGACCAAGACATTTTGTTCATAAGCCAAAGAGGATGAATCGGTATCCCTTCTTGCTCGGAGGTTAGAATGTATTTGGCGCCCGTTGTCATAAAATAGGAACACATGTGGGGAGTTTATACTTCTGCACGCACGTTCAGCCGTACCATTTTCTGTCGTGTGAGACGTGTCCCTATCATTATCAGAATGATGATCATGATTCCAATGCCAAGTCCAAGTGTGACACCATGTTGTCGCAAATGCATCAGGGAATGCACAATTGACTTCACAATTAATTTTGAAATCTCCATCAAGATTACAGTCCTTAAAATCAACCACAACGCAGAAAATAAAACCAAGGAAGGTGTCATCAAGCTGATTGGAACGAAGTGTGATCATTGTTGAAGACCCGTCCAACGGAATCTCGAACCCATTTGAAATTTCATTTCCAGGCCAACAAATTTCAGTCATATATGGATCTCCTCCCTGCATGACGATGAATACTGTGGTCAATTTTGTTCTTCTTCATCCAAAAAAAAAAAAAAAAAACAGACCTTATATGCAGCACATGACAATATGATCAGTTTTGTTTTTCCCTTTATGTAACTGCAATGATTGTAGCTTCTTAGGGGAAATAAGCAGGGTGTTCATTTACATTTTATAAATTCTTCCGAACTTTTAGCACCATGATAACATGCACCTCGAATTTTAATTCGTATCTTGATCAGTTCCCCACTCAGCTGCGAAATCACATCAAATTTTCATCTCCTACGTAAGTTGGGACTGCTATATTATCATTTTAAAAAATGGAGCATTACACGCTTGATAGGCCATGATATTTCCGTCAAACAAGTTAACGAAGAAGAAATTTAATTTTGCAAATAATAATTTAGAATACCTTCATTTATATTAAGAGACATTATTAAGATCAGAGGGAAAGAAAGATCCAAAATAAGGCATATATTCTCAAGAGAGGGAAAGAGAATTACATTTGCCATGTGCCTGATTCTATGTTGTGCATCCTCCGCTATGTTGTGCTGTGCATCGAGATCAAGGTTTGGGCAATTATAGAATATAAATGTCGGACCATCAATGGGATGACTGCAATTGCAACCTTCTGTGACTGCTCTTGACCTGGACACGATCTTCAGTGACATGCAATCTCGCGCATCAACGCTTGGAAGAGATGGTGGAAGTGCTGGTAAATGTTCAAGTTTTGGACAGCAGCGAATGCTAAGACTCTGAAGAGAGTCCAAACAAGAAATGTTGTCCGGGAGAGCCTTAAGATTTTCACACATATCCATGCTTAAGGTCCTGAGGGCAATTAGCATGTCAATGGACGAGGGTAGATTTTCTATAGCTGTTCTATCTAGAATAAGCTCCATTAAATACTCCATCGGCCTTGGGATTTCTGGGAAGCCCTTCAAACTTGAGCAACCAGAGAGATTAAGACTACAAAGAGAATACAACTCACATATTTCGGCTGGAATGCTCTGAAGCCCTGAGCAATTCTTTATATTCAAATACGTTATATTCCCTGGGAGCGTGGAAATATTTTGAAGGGATGAACAACTGGAAATATTTTGCAGAGATGGACAACTGGAACTTTTTTGAAGAGATGAACAGCTGGAAATATTTTGAAGTGATGAACAGCTGGAACTTTTTTGAAGAGATGAACAACCGGAAATTTTTTGAAGAGATGAACAACCATTAAGGTTCAAAGAAGTAAGATTGATAAGATTTTGATTCAAAAGGACTTGACACAAGCTTGTACAATGTTCAAGATTTATGCTCTCAACATTTGAAGCGCTAGAAAGATCTGGGATTTGAGTCAACTTCTCTGAGTAGCTAAGGTCAATTATCTTTAAGTTTCCAAGATTCTGCAACGAAAAAGGAATGGAAAAATCAACTTATCATCGCGGTCACAAATATCCATGATATATTTTCGTGTTCGAAGGGCATGATCATAAATATTCATGATATTTTCGAAATTTCCACCGACATTTTCGTGTTTGAAGGGTATCGAAATATCTTTTAGGTGTAATATCTTTTCCATCAAAATATCAAAGAAATATTGGGAATATTAGTAAAAATATCAATTTCGGTAAAATATAGTGTAATTTTTAATTTTTACAAAATATCCGGGAATATCAGGAAAATATCGGAAATTCCAGTAGAAATTTCCAAAACTTTGCATTTCTATCATTTACTATCTTTTTGAGCATGCTATAATTATCTTCTGTTTTTTTTTTTAATTAAATGATGAGAGAGCTAATAATTATCTTATAAAAAAAGAGAAAAAAAATTGAAAGAATAGGCAACACGTAAAAACTAGAGAATATGTTCTCTTAGACTTCTACATTGAAAATACACTGAGAAGAGAAAAACAAATCTAGATATAGCATGTTCACAATTATATTCAATTTTATTCAAATAACATGTCATTACATCAATATTGCTTGAATTAGGTTGGCATTACAACCATATTTAAATCTCATAAGACTTTTTTTTAGTATTAAGATACATAAGATATAATATGTTTCTTATGTAAACATTTATGCATTTTTTTTAATGTTTGTACTATCCTAAAATGTTAGAGATATATTTTAAAGAAAATTTCCATAACTTCTTGTTATTTTTTTCGATATTTCCACCGATATCGATAATCTTTGAAATTTCTATAAAATTGGACTACTGATATTCCTTTCGATATCAATATTTTCATATTTGCTTATTATAGACTTTGAAGTTTGAAAAGTAAGCATATGGTCAGTAAAGCATACCTGGTCTTCGTTCCAAAGTTTCTCAACCTTGCTATAAGGCATGCCAAGCTCAACAAGATTCTCAGGAGTAAAATCTGATGGCAAACAATTTAGAGGGTATCCATGCCAATGGAAATACACAAGGGACTTTGGAAGTGTTTCTAGACCTTGAGAAAGGAACACTTTGCTTTGGTTCATATTGCCAGAGTTGTAAATCTTGAGAAATCTTAGGTTGCACATCTTTGAGAAGACATCAGGTTTCAAATCTAGTTGATCCTCAATTTCCATCACGTCTAAGAACATGCCTCTAACTGCTTCTCTTTCCTGGAAAATCAAAGGGGAAAGCACTTTGAAGGACACAAAATAAGAGACCACTAATCAATATGACACAAAAAATTAATACTAGACTAATATAACACAAAATTAAACTAAAGTTACTGAAATTTATGTAATATTGATAAAAAATGAAGAATGTGTCATGTTAGTCACTAGATGAAAAAAAGGTGGCTCTTTGGGCAATTTTCTCAAAATCAAAAGCAAATTATACTCAAGTATATGATATGAAAATCCAATATGAAAACTACAAATATATATATATATATATATATAAATAGACACACATGCTTGCTGAAAATAATTTTGTCCTTGATTTAAGCCCATGCAATCTTATGTTAAAAAGAAGAAAAACTAATGAATATTTTGATTCTTACTGTATCAGTTGCCAGCACTTTGCATATCTCTTCGGCTTCCCATAACCTACCACGCTTTCCAAGCTTCTTCCTCCATTTCTGGCGCACAATTTCTTGACCCATTTGTTGTACCAAATTATCCATCCAGAGCTTGTCGTGTTGTGTAATAATTAGGAGAGACCTATCAATAAGATCTTTTATTCCTTTATTAGCTGAAAGTTCAGGCCCATTTAGCACACTTTCAACTAAACATCTATCCTCGCCCTTAAAGAAAGCCGCAATATCAAGAAATATTTCCTTGCTCTCAATATTTAATCCTTCATAACTTATTTGAAACAAGTGGTCCTCAAGTTTTCGGTTGCGAATCCTTTTTAGTTCATCATCCCGTTCACTTTCCCTCGTAGAATAAAGATAGGAACCATAAACTTTAAGAGCTAAGGGTATGCCTCTAGCATAGTGATGCACCTTGATTGACAACGCTGCATACTTTGTGGTATCGGAGCCTTTGTCGAAAGCGTAAGAGTGAAAGAGTTCGAGAGCATGACGGCGGTTCAGTGGTTTAACCTCGTATTTTTCACTATCTTTAATACTCTCAAGCACTTTCGGATCTCTAGTGGTCACTACAATTCTACTTCCATTGCCAAACCGGCTTATAAAACTCCTTAATAGTATCTTATCAAATTGATCTGAAGTAGTAATATCGTCAAGAACAACAAGAACTTTTGTGTTTTGTAGCCTCTTTTTACCAGAATCTGATGGCAGAAATGGGGTGCCAAGAGTTACACCGTCTTTCTTTAATAGTCCAGCAAAAAGCATGGCTTGTAGAGTAGAAAATCCATGCTTCTTCAACCCTTCGCTCACATTCCGAAGAAAGCAGCAGCTTTCAAATTGATTAGAAAACCTATCGAACACAACACGAGCAAGAGTTGTCTTACCTATACCACCAGCGCCCCATATGCCTATAATTCGTTCTTCGAAAGGGCCATCACATAATAGCTGTCCAATTGCTCCAATGCGGCCGCGAATTCCAACCAAGTTGTTCAAATCATCATTGCTTGACGAACGATTCAGTTTCCTCAAAACAGCTTTGATGATTTGGCCAACTAATTCAGCCTCAGACCTAATGAAATAAGGATAGAAAATTTAGTTTAGTTATATAAACAAGTACAATATACTTGATATACTTTTTGAAAGTGCCTGATTTTTGCAAGACCAAATTCCTTACTGAGCTTCTCTTTTTCTTTATAATTGATACAGTATTAGCTAGTCATATGATGTCCAACAATTTCCAACGATGCATAATTTCATTTTATTATTTGAATTGAAACTGATACCGACAGACACATATATCAAGCAAATCACATTCTATATAAGCTTGCACCTAGTCCGTAAAACTATCAAAGAAGATGGCGTACGAGCTGAATCTGAAGGAAATTAAATATTTCCATCCAAGAAAAATAGGAAAACATGTTTCTAGCTATTAAATCAAGAAGGAAATTAACTCAGAGAAGGGAACACAAATCTCTGTTTTATTCAACAATTCATCATGCTACCTAAAACAGTGATTACATTCCATGGGGACGTCAGAAATTTTCTCGGTATGGGCATGTGAAAAATATAGAAACGACAAATTTCATAATTTTCCCGAACTTTGGACCTTCTATCAAAATGCCTCGAACTTTAATTAGGTATATAGGTTGTTTTTGAATATTTACATTTAAAAAATTGACTATACTTTTTTTTTTTTTTTTTAATATTGATTAATTAGTAATTAATCATTTTAAAATTACAATGATCATTTTCTTAATTTAATAAAAATTTCGGACATTTATTTTAAAAAAATATTTAAAAAGAGATCATTAACTCACGTATCCCGCAAAAAAAAAAAGGATGAACAAAGTTTGAAATATATATATTCAACAAGAAATAGTTCGCATTCTTTTAATATACTTAAATAGGATGGTTGCAGACATAATCTAGAGGTAATTATAATATCTAAATTTTTTGTTAAGGAATTTAGTGAATTAAGTACGTAATTCATAAAATTCAGGGACTGCACTGCACTGCAGCCCAGCTCTACTGGGTGCTGCAGTGCCCAACACAGGCGCTGCAGCACTTCCTGGGCTGAGCAGCAGGTGCCGCGATGCTGCTTGGCAATGGTCACGTACAGGCGCTGCAGCGCCAATGGCCAGGGCTGCAGCGCCCGACTAGAAAAAGAAAGAGAGATGGAAATTCAAAATTTTAAAGTTAGGAGGTATTTTTGGTAGAAAGTGTACTACACTTTTGAAAGACAAACTTCTAATTATAAAGTATTAAAATAAGGTTGGAATTAAAATCTTTGATCTAATTTTTGTAAGTAAGAATTTATGATTTAAGTTTTAAAAAACACCATAGTCTCATAGCCATAACTTATGTAGATTAAGTCCTAATTTCTTTTTGAGAAGGAATTAGGAATAGCTTTATCCAAAGAGTTTAAAAAATTAATACTTGATTTTAATATGTTTTCTGGAAGCAAATTTTAGTTTGTGTCATAAGAAGACAAGATTTTTATTATGAGCAATGTAAGTTTAAATCTCACATGTAATATGAAAATAATATTATTTTCAAACTACGTATTAGGTACATGCCATGCTAGGTATGATTTTAAGATGTATATGATGTATCATACCATGCTTGGAAATGATATATGATTATGAGACTACTGTTTTGTAGACCATGACATGATATGCTATGTTATGATTATGAGTACGCAACAATCACATATATACCACACTTACGTTTAATTATGTCATAATTCATAAGTATGTCGCATTTATGAACAAAACACAATTTACATTATGTTACATAAATGCCATGCTTGACACTTATGCCATGCTTTATGAATTATTTAATGGAATTTTTTGCCATGTCATTGTATAATAACTAATAAGTTCATAATTAAAGAACTTAAGTCTTAGACCTAGCCTTTGAATAAGACTTTAAGTTAGAGTATGATATAGACATACTCAAATTCAGTTAAGTTAAAGCTAATACTAATTTATGATAAGTTAGGGGTATTGTACCAATATTCCACAAGGGAATGATCAGTTCAGTTGATCTGGAACAAGTCCAGTCTATGATATCGATGTTGTTAGGGATCTTGCAAACCAACCTCCTGTTGATTGCACGTACCTAGTACGTACATATAAGGATCTACATATAAGCAAGATAATATGTTGATAATGAAAAATAAGACATCCATAATTGAATATAATTAGACTACATCTTAATTTCATAATCATATCATGCATCCTTATACAAAGTTACATTCATGTTTATTTTCACTGGAAGATCTATGTTTGTACTGACTGAGTGAAAGCTCATTAGTTATATTCAAATTATAGATAAGAAACCTACAACTTAGAACATGAAGGGCAATATGCGGTTGAAGATGATGAGCAGTGAAGGCAATATGGATACCACTACGTAATTTATTCTGTAGAAGCAATATTATAAATAATTATTATTATGTGATATGTATATATAATAAAGTTTATGATATGTAAGACCTTATGGTAAGTTATTTTCTTGTATATGATAAGTATGCTTATAAATACGTTAAGACAATTTTTATGATAAGTTATTAAAAAAAAAATTATTCTCAAAGTTTTAGGACTCTAGTGTAAGTAATTATAAGTAAAGATTAAGTTTAAATAGTTGAGTAACGGTCTATGTAGGTGGTTGTTACAATAATATCATATATAATTTCATCTAAAGGTGTACGATTTGAATCCCTCGCCCTAAGTTAAAAAAAAAAAAAAAAAGACTTAAATAGGAATATACAAAAATGTCCTTTCTATTTGGTTATATGTGTGACATGTGACATGCCGTTTCTTCTCGCCAACTCCACCGCCACACCCCAAGAGCCATCGTCCCATCGTCGGAACTGCGAGCTCGCAGTCGTGAAGTTTGCGAGGAGCTTCCCTCTGCTAGATGCGCTCGCTATCGCCATGTATACACACACTTTGCTGCATATTCGACCATATCGACCAGACGTCCTCCTCGCCGAGTTTTGTCGACAATGAGGCTCCAGGATGAGGAGCGGTCACGAACGGACGGAAAGAGAAAGATTGGGGAAAATGGGTTTTTGTGTGAAAAATTGTTGTAGATTAGGATTTGTGGATTAGATTTGGGGAATTTTGTGTGGAAAATGGCAGTATCTATTGTTTTATGTTTTTTGGTTAAATTTGTTATTAATCAGAAATTGAGTGTGGTTTAATAACCTTGTTAAATTTGTAAACTTTTTTTTTTTTTTTGGTTAAATTTTTGCATATATTTATTGATTTCATACATACAAGTAAATTACTGGGGAAAGAACAAGAAAGAAAAAGATATAAGAGATTTTAATAAATGATGATAACCGTCAATGATGGATCACATTCAATCAGTAATAGATCCATCAGTGTTAGACCTCGTTCCATCAGTGATGATTTGCAGTCCATCCTCAATGATGGACGACGTTCCATCATGAATGGAATAACAATCCATGGACGAAAGGTAGTGGTCTAAGGCGATGGACCAAGACATTGTTCTAAGTGGGTAAACATGGATTTATGTCAAAAAATAAAAAATAAAAAATAAAAAAATGATGAGAATCAGATAATCTTCAGAAAGTGATAATTTTGCACAAGTCACTTTTAAAGTGACTCTCAACCAAATTTTCTCTTTATCAAGGGTCTTATGATAAATGAGGACTGAGTATAAGTCAACCCATTTATAACTGAAAAAAAAAAAAAAGAGTACACACCTCATTAATTTTGAATCCCAACCAGTTAAATTGACTGCTAAATTCAAAGTAACAAAATGAATGGAACTAATATTATTGTCGAGTCCCTGTCTAGGTCAAAATAATACCAACTTTCTAAACGAAAAGGATGATGTTTGTACTTTTGATGATGTTACATGTATAGGAATTATTTCCCATCCGACAAAATGGTCGTCTAGCAATACAACTCACGTGGGAGATCAGCACAATCTGAGGAAGATAGCGTTACAATCCGCTAGAGAGAGAGAGAGAGATAGATAGAGAGAGAAAGGGAGAACTTTCTCATCCGGTGGTCTGATAGTGCAACTAGGTCAGAGCAGCGATAAGTTATGAGGAAATAAAGAAATGATATTATCTAATTTTTAATAACAAAATGCACAGATCCAAAAAGACATACATCCGATTAACATACACCGATAATAACATTTCAGATCTATACATTTAGAATTTACATATAGAAAAAAAATATTTACGCTTTCAATTTACATATGTATATGTATATTTATTTTGGTTTGTTTCACTAGGTGTGTTTCTTTTTCTTGCAATATAATATGGGTACTTATTACCCTTCAGCGAAAAGAATTGGGTCTTATGTGAATTGATCATCTGATTAGCATCCGATATATAATTGAATTTTTTTTTTTTTTTTTTTGAAGAGCGATATAACAGAAACTGAAAACATAAAAACATAAAAGCATAAAAACGTAATTTACACACCTGCTGTATTGTGAAAAATGGCCACCACTTATGTCGGCTGCTAACCTTAAAGCCTGTTTCCATTCAGTTATTTCATCCCCAGTGCGGCTGTTTTTCTTGTGTTCGGAAAATGCAGCTGCGTAATCCCCTTGTTGTTTGCGTACATGAGATGGATCTACTTCGTAAAAGACAGGTAGAATGCGTTCTGTATTTCTTTTGTATCGAATTATATGACGGAGTTCACGCAGACACCATGAGGAAAAAGCGTAAGTTTTTGAAAAAATTACAATTGCTATCTTTGATTGCTCTATTGCTTTAAAAAGACCTTCAGGAATGTTATCTCCAATTTTGAGGTCGTCCTGATCGTTGAAGAACATAATTTTCTCTTTCGCTAAAGCACCAAAAAGATGACTGAGGAAAGTTCTACGGACATCTTCACCACTAAAGCTCACAAACACATCAGGCCCTTTGAAGGTCGGCCGGGAGACAGTTGAAGAGGAAGATGAAGCAGCAAATTCAACAACCTCCATATTCACCGCGGAAACAGATCTACAAAATTAGTCAAAAGCATGAAGAGATGTCTGCTTCCTGTTCGTTGTATACAGAAAGAAACTTTGTTTTGCGAGAGGGAAGATATTAATCAGATATAAAATTACGTTAAGTGCTGTACTAGAAACAAAACGCGTAAAGTAGTTTAGGAATATTATATATTATCTCGGCAAGTTGGGAGTCGCAATCATTTTTAATTAGTCTCTTGCCTCACAATTATATATATATATATATAGGTATATATGTAAATTTTCTACAACTTGACGAATGACGACAAGGGTGCCAAAGGAAAAATTGTTCCAACGTTGCTTTCCATAACTTTATCTCTAGCATATATTTGTACAACTACTTTTGGTGTCTCTTCCCGCAGGAAAATTCTACAATGGGGAGAGCTCATTGCTCTCACTGGTGAAGTATGATGGGGATGCATATTCTCTAAACCATAACATCAAAACTGATTAATGTCAACGGCTGCACGTCTTTACAGTGGATGAAATATTAGGCCAGCTTCTCTCCATAACGCGGAATTAGTAATACCGTTTAGTCATCACGATTCATTATTTTTGGGAGAATATACTTGAGAAATAATTGCATATAGAATATTTTATTCGTACTTTTAAAAATTAGAACACATTTTTTTTTAGATAATAAATTATAGTATATTTTTACAGGTAAGTGATTGGATTTCCTAATAAATAATAGATTTATGCATAAATAATAATAGACTCTCACGATGGTGCTAGCACAGGCAATAACAAGGAGAGAGAGTTGCAATAGAGAGGTGAGGAGTTGTAGGGATAATTTTGATATTTTAAATATAATTAACATGACTATGTTGTTTATTACCAGCCTTTAAAATTATACTATAATTTTAAATTAGAGTATTCAAATATTTTGGCTCTTTCACAAGTTCTTAATAATTATGTAACAAGCTCATGGTGGACTTTACGCTTGAAACTGGAATACTTTTAACTATTTTTGCAAAACTTTTAGCTATTATTTTAATCTAGACTGTATAATGGATAGCATACGGGATTTGTCATCCGTTGGAAAATTGAATGAATTGTGAATTTTCTTTTTTCAATAGCCTTCTTCCACGACGGTTTTTTAAAACGGTCGTGGAAACTTCAGCTTTCACGATTGTTTTCGGAAACCCAGTTCTACACCGTGTTTTTGACATACTTTCCACGATGATTTTTAAAAACGGTCGTGGAAGCTCTGTCTTAAAATCCGTATTTTGTAGTATTACTATCTATAACGACCCATGCTTTCCTTTGGTATGATATTGTCCATTTTAGATCTCGTGCCTGTACAATTTTGCTTTTGAGCTCACCCAAAAGCAAAATTGTGCAGGCAATTTTGAAAATACAAATACTAAACTCTAAGCTGTCCATCTCAGGAAATTACATAGCTTCTCATTTTGAAAATACAAATTAAATTATGCAATGGTTGATTTGCTGGGTAAGATCATCGCAGCAACTCCTTGAGTCAGCAATAAAGTCTTCTTGTTTGTAACTGAGGATTTTCCGTGATCGAATATGGCCTCTCTTTTCTCCTCCTCTTCTTTTTCTTCTTTCTCTTCTTTTTTTGAGATCTCCACTTCGGAGAATTATGACGTGTTTCTAAGTTTTAGAGTTGTTTGGTTCACAAGCTTGAGTTGATATTTTGAAGTTGAGTTTGAGTTAAGTTAAGTTAAGTTTAAAAATTGAGTGTTTGGTAAAAAGTTTGAGTTTAAAAGTTTAGTTTGAGTTGAATATTTGGTAAAAAAAAAAAAAAAAAATTTGAGTTGAAAAGTTTAAAAAAAACAAGGACCCTGTTTGGATGTTAAAAAAATGAGTTTAACAAATTTTTTGTCTGTATATAACATTTTATTGTAGTTTTTAATGCTTGTTTGGTTCACAAACTTAAACCATAATTTTCAAACGTTTTTTTGTCTTTTTTCCAAAAAGTTTTTTGTCTTTTCTGAAAACTCCAAAATCATTACATCTGATTCATTGCTTCCCTACTCGAGTCATGTTGCTGCGGTCCTGTACTTGGGCCAGTTCCATCGATCCCGTCGTGAAACACGTAATCCACATTAACATCGACATTTCCCCCTACATGCACACAATCTGCCACATACTGTTCAAGAATGGGATCCCCAACCTGCACCATCCTTATGAAATTATGGACAACTGCACACGCCACGGGGATCATTACCTGTTTGTCCATTGGATAGCTGTTGATGTCTTTTAGTATTTTAAATCTTACCTTCCAGACATCAAATGTGGGCTCAATATAATTCCACAGCGATGAATGTGTGTAGTTAAAAACTTCACGGCGGTTGCCTAGCCCGGCATAATATCTTTGAAATTTCAGTAAATGATACGTCTCCCGTCGATATGGGCTCAGGAAACAATCCTTATTGGCGTTACCCGAATCTACTAAGTAAAATTTCCCTACACAATAAAAGTCACAATATGAAGACAATTATCATTTATTTAACCTATTTATTATATATAAATACAAAATATCAAATTGATAAGTCTGCTTACCCGGTGGATGTATTGGGAAACCATGGAATGCTATTGCCTCTTCCAATATTCTGGCATCATGACAGGATCCCTCATACCCGACCAACATATAAGTGAATTTCATGTCAAATGAACAGGCTGCTAATACATTCTGCGAGTGATATCCCTTGCGATTTATCCAAGCGTCATCATTTTCGCGCCGAGAGACACATGGGACGTGCTTACCATCTATAGCGCCGATACAACCTGCAAGAAATATTATAAATTTTAATATGTCTATCGGCATTAACAATAAGAGATTTTTATTAAAGCATTGTCGTACGATAATGTGCTTATATATCATCGATAACTTATATCAAACCATGGCCGATATTTGTCCGAATGCTCTATAATCAAATTTTGAACCGATGTGTAGTCGGATGGTCTGATGAATTCATCCTTTAGCGAACAAATAACGTTCAACACTTTATCGAACCAACGTGAAGTTGTCTTTATCGAATGCTGGAACAAATATGAAATGTGCCGGTTCGTAGCGCCTCGTGCACAAATGGATAAAAATATGAATAACTGCTCGTTCTCATTCATGTTGCGACTTGGCTTTAATAACTCCTGACTAGCTAACAGGTTACTTAGTGATCTGAAAATTTCTGCTTTCATACTTATCAATCCTTCAATTATTTCTGCATGCCCATTTAATATCTCTTCCACACGCATGCTCCCAGTTAGTGTTGAGTTATGCATTAGTTGTGGCTGTCTTCGCCTGTAACGCCTGCTGGTAGTCACGACAACCACTGCCCTAATCAGATAACTGTTATGGTCGCTAGACTCGTTTTCTGAGTACACATCATCTTGTTCCTCATCGGATGCGGAACTATACTCGTTCATTTTGAGAATATACTGATATCCGCTCTAAAATTTTATGTTTACCTAGTATAAGAAAATTGTTAGCAAACTATAAAAAATTATTTCCTACTACCATCATGTCACTGTAACTATCCATTCTGAAGTGAATGTTAACTAAATTTTTTTCTCATAACCGGTACAGTACATTAGCAGTGTAATAGAAAATGTCAGATATTCAAAAACATAAAATAGCGAAACCTACAGTGCCATCTACATTTTGAAACATGAAATAACTAAATAAATAAAAGTTAATCCGCTAACAAGATTAACACCTCAAATATCCATAAACAAATAAAAGAAATAAAAAAGGAGTCGAGCAAGAAAATCAATCGGTGGGGGACATTGGGATTGAACAACGGATGCAATAATTTATCGCTTATCGACATGGGGCAGCTGATGGAATGTACGTTGGAGCCGTGGATGAGAGTCAAGGTAGTGCCACATTTGACACCATTGATTTGGTGGAATACCCATCTCTGTCATAATACTCATACACATGAGCATGTGATCCGGTCTGTTTGAGGTTTTGCTGTTATGGCCCGATTGCGATTGGCCACGGAAATTACTCATTATTTCCTGCATTGCTATGAATGTCATCTCATCTGTTTCGTCTCTTTGCTTCCTCTTACCAGAACTTGCCCTAGACCATGACGGACCTACATCGGCTCCCGATCTCATGTTGTTACAAGGGCACGCACCGGTGGTTGGCGTTAGATCCTCTTCTAAATCCGCCGGGGTTCCAGAGTAGTCCATTGAAGCTTCAACGTCGTCGTACGGAGTACTATCAGCTGGCATGGTTACTGATCCATACCCCGAGGTACCGGCAGCGTGATTTTTCTCGAACACATTATAATAAAGCTCCTTGCTGCGTGGCCCCTTGTAGCGTAGATGGTTGCACTCCTTAAAAACCTGCAAATGAAATTTTAGCTGAGTACAAGTATAATCATCACGTGAATGAACAATATAACGCAGGGCCTTATATTACACAACGCAGTTACCCCTATAAAGCTCTGCCACGCTTCGTCAGAGCATATCACACGATCCGTCGACGGATCGTATCCTAGGCCGGTCCGACTTTGCAACGCCTTCCAGCCCCAATATATTTTCTTCATCCTCTCTTTCTTTTGATATAATGTCATTCCGTGTGCTGGTACCCCTCCAAACTCAGCATTAAACTGGGCAGCCCAAAGTTCAAGAGTTGCTTTGGGGGGTTGTTTACTGCCACTGCATGCCAGGTACTCATCAAGTTGTAGAAGGAATTTTTTTCTCTAGCGGGGCCCCAACAATAATGATCCCTCGATGCTTTGCGCGGCATCTCCTTTGGAAAGCGATAACCAAACAAGCGAAAAGAATTTAAAAAAACTATGCGAAGGTAGATGAGTTGGCTCAGTATAAATTCAGTGACACATTTCATCTGAGGCATGTCAAATACCCGATACATATTCGGCTACCATGGCATATAAACCAGTGGTTTAGGGTTTAACATGTTTATGGCTATAATAACCAACAGTTAAGCCCCTTAACACCAAACATGTGGTTATATATCGGTAACTGATAACAGATATCGGTTAACTGACTCACCATTTAGACTATAATACAATATAGGCTATTTGTTGTATACATCATCGCCAAACTGGTGCATCAAACATGCTTTATCAGTAGTATTCATGCTCAAATGGAGCACAAAACTGAGTTTAGGCAACAAATGGACAATCTGGTGCATCAAACAAGCGTAAGCAGTGCAATTCATGCTTAAATGGACAACAAAACTGAAAGTAGGCAGTAAATGGACAAACTAGTGTATCAAACAAGCTTAAGCAGTATACATCCTGTACAAATGGATACCAAAACTCATTTTAGGTAGAAAATGGAAAATCTAGTACATCAAACAAGCATAAGCAGTGTAATTCATCCTTAAATGGACAACAAAACTCATTTTAGGCAGCGTATGGACAAACTAGTGCATCAAATGGTTTACAAACAGTGCAAATCCTGCTTAAATGGATCATGACTCACTGATTTTAGGCAGTAAATGGACAATCTAGTGCATCAAACAAGCATAAGCAGTGCAATTCATGCTCAAATGGACAACAAAACTGAAAGTATGCAGTAAATGGACAAACTAGTTCATCAAACAAGCTTAAACAGTGCACATCCTGCATAAATGGATACCAAAACTCATTTTAGGTAGTAAATGGAAAATCTAGTGCATCAAACAAGCATAAGCAGTGCAATTCATGCTCAAATGGACAACAAAACTGATTTTAGGCAGCGAATGGACAAACTAGTACATCAAATGGTTCACAAACAGTGCAAATCCTGCATAAATGGATCACAAAACTCATTTTAGGCAGCAAATGGTTGTTACTAGTGCATCAAACAAGCATAAGCAGTGCAATTCATGCTGAAATGGACAACAAAACTGATTTTAGGCAGCGAACGGACAAACTAGTGCATCAAATGGTTCACAAGCAGTGCAAATCCTGCATAAATGAATCACAAAACTCATTTTAGACAACAAATGGTTTTAACTAGTGCATTAAACAAGCATGAGCAGTGCAATTCATGCTTAAATGGACAACAAAACTGATTTTAGGCAGCGAATGGACAAACTAGTGCATCAAATGGTTCACAAGCAATGCAAATCCTGCATAAATGGATCACAAAACTCATTTTAGGCAGCAAATAGTTTTTACTAGTGCATCAGACAAGCATAATCAGTGCAATTCATGCTCAAATGGACAACAAAACTGAAAATAGGCAGCAAATGGACAAATTAATGCATCAAACAACCTTAAGCAGTGCACATCCAGCATAAATGGATACCAAAACTCATTTTAGGCAGCAAATGGAAAATCTAGTACATCAAATAAGCATAAGCAGTGCAATTCATGCTCAAATGGATAACATTTGCTGAATTTAGGTAGCAAATGGACAAACTAGTGCATCAAATGGTTCACAAACAGTGCAAATCCTGAATAAATGGATCACAAAACTCATTTTAGGCAGCAAATTGTTGTTAATAGTGCATCAAACAAGCATAAGCAGTGCAATTCATGCTCAAATGGACAACAAAACTGATTTTAGGCAGCGAATGGACAAACTAGTGCATCAAACAAGCTTAAGCTCTGCAATACATGCTTAAGAGCAAGAAAAAATTGCATTGACACAGCAAATGGACAATCTAGGGCATCAAACAAGCTTCACTAGTGCAATTGATCTCCAATATACAAACACCCACAGACAACACACACACATAGACGCCTGAGTATACTTCAACTCCAAAATCAAAATGATAACTTAAACACAGATATTCATGCTAACTTATTTGAATTCATAAAGAATTCCATGAAAAGAACAACAGGTTGAGAGAAGGGACGAAATTGCATTTCGATGTAGAGTGTAGAAATTCGGCGAAGTCATGGGTAATACATAAAACCAACACAATTAAACAATGCAACTATATTGTTTGAGAATTAGGGGAAGAATTTTTATTAGGGTTTCGGAATTGGAGCCCGAGGATAAGTATACAGTAGAAGTTGTCGGATTAGGGCAGGAATTGACGGGTTGGCAGGCTTTTTTCCGAACTTGGAAATAGTTGGTAATCCGCCCAAAGGTTCGTCGTCGTTTCCCAAACCTCACCTGGCGCTGCATCTGCTTGACGGGAGTAGGCGAGGGCAATACCTCAATGTTTAAACTCAGCGAGGAGAGAGGAATGAGGGCCACAAACCAGAGCGGCTACTACGCAGCAGATGCTCGATGGGATGGGGGCACAGCCAACAGACCCACTAACACCAGCACATGGGCGCCGGAGTGGAGGCGAGAGATTCGGGCACAGGAGCCAGGCACGGGCGAGACAGAGAAGGGCAGGGGAGATTCGATGAACAGTAAACCAAGTTGGGGTTACTGTATAACGGTTCAAAGGGACATTAAAGATGAACTGCTTTTCCAAACACCATTAGTTGAGTTTAAACTAGGAAAACATAGTTTGAGCTAGTGTTCCAAACATAGTCTTAGAGATATGAACACCCGAGATTTTGCTAGCTGTCTTAGTACTGCTTTACGTGGGAAAAGTATCAAAACGTTATGCAAAGATGATGGGACTAAACGTATCAAAACGTTCTTCTTTTAATTAGTTTACTATTCCTTGCCGAGTCACAATTGTACAACCACTGTCTCGACTCTTGAGGAGTATCATCAAATCTCCCCAAGTAGGATTCGAACCTACAACCAGTCAGTTAACAGCCAATCGCTCTATCACTGAGCTACTGAGGAACAACAGGAGGTTAGATCTCATAAAGTTCAATTCTCGTTCTCAATCCATGACCAATTTGAGCTCGAAGTTTCCTTTCTAACTCCCAGAACTTCTTCGTAGTGGCCCCGTTCCATGCCTCATTTCATAAGGAACCTCAAAGAGGGATGTAACTATCTATGTCTTTTTTAATATGATATTATTTATTTTTGATCTCATTTTTATACAATTTTATTTATAGACTCCCGTTCTTATATTATTAAAATATGATTTTTTTTATTTATAAATTATCATATATATTTATTTTTTAATGATATAAAATTATATAATTTATCTTTTTTTATAGAGATTGATAATTATCATAATCTTCTTTATTTATGGGATTCAACATCCTCATTGGTTACTCTTTTAATTAAATATAAACTTTGATACATTTCTTTGGAATAACTTTAATTTACCCCCTAAATTTAAGTATATTTATAACTTTATCTCTGAATATTGAAAAACTAATGCTCATCTCAACCTTTAAACTATTACTAAAATCATTTATATTTTGTCCTTAAAACTGAAATTGTACTAGTATAATAAAAAATTGATTTAACTTTAAAATTATTATAATTACAAAAATAACCTTAAAATTTATAAAAATTTAAAAATTTAAGGGATCTAATATAAACAAGTTCATTTATTTATTAATTTCTTTTTTTGTAATGGCTTCAATTTTGATTTTTTAAATCTTAAATGCCAAAGTATGAAACAAGAGTTATTTTTGCTTATAGTTTGAAGTTCAAGAAATATTCTTACCAACTACTTTAAATTTAAAGGATATAAATACCAATATTTAAAATTTAAAGGAGTAAAGTTTTAAGAATATTAAAATTTAGTATGCGTTTGGTAAAACGGTTTGAGTTGAAATTTTTTAATTTGAATTGGTTGACTTTTTAAAAATTAATTATAAATTTTATTAATTTTTCAGAAAAAAATAAAAATAAAAATAAAAAAATATAATTTAATTAAAATTAAATTTATGAACCAAACATATTATTAAAGAATAAAAATAAAATTTATTATATTTTAATTATTATCATATCACTAATTTTATTTATTTATTTGGCAAAATTAAATAGTAAACATAATGATATTTTATAATTTAGAGAGTGTTTTTTTCGTAACTAAAGTAACAACAACATCAAAATTCAGGCATAAATACGTAATTCGTCCGTGAATAGTATATTGGTGTTCGTTGAATGGGCGGCTGAAAAGCTTCGGGGGAAAAAAAAAATGTTAACTTTGACCCAGCTTGCCTCGGATTCTAGTTTGATGCTTATCCTTCATTAATATCTCAACGAAATAATTTTCATTATTTCCCTTCTGAGTAGCTCCTCCATCAAGATCCGTGTATAGCTGTAACTTTTTTTTTTAAGTTCTTGCTTTTCGTGATACATTTATGGCCTTTAATGCAGTCGTACTGCAAAATGTCTTGGTGGGTTCCGTTTTCTATTCCGCAACGTGCACCTGCACGCAATCTAGACTTTAAGGCTACTAATCTCTGATCTGTCCATCTCAAGAAATTATATAGTTTCTGATTTTAAAAATTCAAATTAAGATTCCATTTAGTAAAATAATTTAAATTAAAAATTTTAAATTTAAATTAATTAATTTTTTAAAAATTAATTATAATTTTTATTAATTTTAAAAAAGATGATTAAAATTAAGAAGAAAATTTTGAATTTAAATTATATTATCAAACAAAGCATAAATTATGCAAGGGTTGATTTGCTGAGTAAGATCATCGCAACAACTCCTTGAGTCAGCAATAAAGTCTTCTTGTTTGTAACTGAGGATTTTCCGTGATCGAATATGGCCTCTCTTTTTTCCTCTTGTTTTTCTTCTTCTTTTTTTGAGATCTACACTTCGGAGAATTATGACGCGTTTCTAAGTTTTAAAGGCATGGACACCCGAGATTTTGCAAGCTGTCTTAGTACTGCTTTACCTGGTAAAAGTGTCAAAACGTTCTACATAGATGATGGGAATAAAAATATCAAATCGTTCTTCTTTTAATTAGTCTACTATTCTTTGCCGGGTCACAATTGTACAACCACTTGATGCTTGTGGCTGAGTGTCTTGACTCTCGAGGAGTATTATTTGTGCGGGAATAAAAACTTGGGTTAATCACAAGGGTATTATTAAAATTGATATTATTTTATTTTTTTTATTTTAACACTGTCATGTCATTATCATCAATTAAGATGGATATAAAAATTCAAAAATACTATCAGGCAAGCATAAATTTTATTTTTTTCACTTTCCCGCATAGTCCCCCACCCATTTTGAAACTCAAATCTTCATATAATATCTTAACTTGATTTAAAACTATTTTCATTATTTTAGAGATAGAAACTTTCATTTAGAGAGAAAAACTCTCACCGTCAGAAACCACTCCAAAAATCACTCGGAAACTGTCGGAAACCACCATCAACGCCCTCTATAAAGCTTTTTCGAACTCTATAATAGCTGGAGAATATTCTTAAATTACCCAAAATCAGTTGAAATTTCTTAAGTCTCCCATATCCAAACCCAAGAAGTTGGCGAAGAAAAACATTACTCCTGAAAAGAGGAATGTTCGACTAATGGCTTCGGTAGAGAAAAGATCATCGGCGGAGAAAAATCCTCAAAAACTGGAACCAGAGAAAAACAGAAGGGCGCCTGAAAAATGGTCGAAGAAAAATAAGGGGGAAATCTATATTGCTAGTTGATTTCTGAAAAAAAAAATTTGCATAAAAATTATAATGTTTGAATTTTTATTTGATTTTATGACAAAAACTAAATGTTTGTTAGTTGGGTATTTCGATTTTGAGATGAAACTTTAGTGTATTGGTTTATATAAATTTTTACACTATATTAAATATTATTACTGTTGGTATCATTTACATGGGTTGGTCATTTACATAATGACCGGGTGGTAATTTTTTTAATGACCTTATTTTTGTCTGTGTGAATGGCCAAAAATATTATATTTTTTTTTAAATTTTTTTTAGACATAGGTCATAATTGTTATGGCCGGGTGATCATAACATGAATGACCTTTACCCAAAAATAGCAAAAAATGATAGATTTTTTTTATAAAAAAAATTTTAGATATAGGTCATAATTGTTATGACCGCAGTTATGACCAGGCGGTCATAACAGTTATGACCGGGCGGTAATAATAGTTATGATTTTTTCTCAAAATGACTAAAAATATTAGATTTTTTTATTAAAAAAACTTTTTAGATATATGTCATAACTGTTATCACCGGGTGATCATAACAGGAATGACATTTACTCAAAAATGACCAAAAATATTATATTTAAAAAAAAACTTTTTAGACGTAGGTCATAACTGTTATGACCACCCGGAATGACCTTTACTGAAAAATGGCTAAAAATATTAGATTTTTTTTTAAAAAAATTTTAAGACATAAGTCATAACTGTTATGACCAGGTGATCATAACAAGAATGACATTTACTCAAAAATGACAAAAAATATTAGATTTTGTTAAAAAAAAAATTTTGTTACATGGAAGTGTTAATTTTTTTTTTTCTGACGGTGAGAGTTTATCTTTTTAGATGGAAGTTTCTCTCACTAAAATAGTGAAAATAATTTTAAATCAAGTTAAGATATTATATGAAGATTTAGGTTTCAAAATTATCAAGTTAAGATAATTTTAAATCAAGTTAAGATTTAGGTCATAACTGTTATGACCACCCAGAATGACCTTTACTAAAAAATGGCTAAAAATATTAGATTTTTTTAAAAAAAATTTTTAAGACATAAGTCATAACTGTTATGACCGGATGGTCATAACAAGAATGACATTTACTCAAAAATGGTCAAAAATGTTAGATTTTGTTAAATTATTTTTTTGTTAAATGGAAGTGTTAATTTTTTTTTTTTTCCGATGGTGAGAGTTTCTCTCTCTAGATGGAAGTTTCTCTCTCTAAAATAGTGAAAATAATTTTAAATCAAGTTAAAATATTATATGAAGATTTGGATTTCAAAATGGGTGGGGGGCTAGGCGGGAAAGTGAAAAAAATAAAATTTAGGCTTGTCTGAGGATATTTTTGACTTTTTATATCCATCTTAATTGATGGTGATGATGTGACAGTACTAAAAATGAAATGAAATAAAAATAATATCAATTTTAATAATATTTTTTCCACAAATACTAAAAATAAAATTAACCCTAAAAACTTTTTCCAAGGCTGCTTTCCACGAACTTTCTCTCTAGCATTTGTGCAACTATTTCGAGTGTGTAACGTAACTTTTTTTTCTTTCTTATATGTTATTCATTTTAGATCCCGTTTATTAGATTTTACTTTTATATTCATCTTAAAAAATCTGGTATAATAAGAAAGTAATTTCTTTATTTATAATATATCATACATATTTGTTTTTAAATGATATAAAATTACATAGTTTATTATTTTTTTTCTAGGGATTAAAAATTATCACAATCACCTTTTTTTTTTAGATCCAACATTCTCGTTAGTCATACTTTTGATTAGGTATAAACTTTGATACATTTCCTTATAAGGACTGATGACTATCATAATTATTCTTCTTTTTGAGATCTAACATCCTCGTTAGTTATACTTCTAGTTAGGTATAAACTCTGATACATTTTCTTATAAGGACTGATGACTATCACAATTATCCTTCCTTTTGAGATCTAACGTCCTCATTAGCCACACTTCTGATTAGGTATATACTTTGATACATTTCCTTATAAGGATTAATGACTATCATAATTAACCATTCTTTTCAAGCCCAACATTCTCATTGACCACACTTCCAGTTGGGTATAAGCTCAGATACCATCTATAACGACTCATGCCTCTCCTTGTTATGATATTGTCTGTTTTGAGTCTTGAACCCACACAGTTTTGCTTTTGAGCTCATCCCAAAAGACATCATATCATTAAGAGATAGTCTTTTCACTTATGAATCATCATATGTATCTAATATCAAATGATGTGAGATTACACAGTTTATAATTTTCTTATAAACAGTGATGGAGTTAGAATTTAAATTCACGGAGGCATAATAAAAATAAAATTTTAAATAAAATTTATTAAAAACATTTAAATACTTTGATTTTTGTTAGTAATAAAATTCAATTAAGTACATAACGTATTATAATTCTGCTCAACGGATTTTATGGTTTTAATGTATCCAAATACAAATATTGATGTTAAGCTAATATTTTAAAATTTAAAAAGTTCATAAATTAAAAAAAAAACTAATTAATACAAGATATTTGATAAAATAGTTTGAGTTGAGATTTTTAAATTTTAACAATAAATTTTTTTAAATTAAAAAAAAAAAAATTTTTAACAAAAAAAATAAAAAAAAAATTTAAATTAGATGATTTGAATCATCTAACCAAATTATCCTCTAATCTTAGTCGATCTCATATTAGCCTAAAAATTTTACTAATAAACTAATTAATGCAGTACAGAAGGATCTGGTCTTTTTGTCAGGTTGTGATTATCATAAAGTCAGATAAGGCAATTTTACGATTTTCATAAGGTCATGTGATGTGTCAGATTTGGGGTTAAAAAAAACATTATTTTATGTGAAAACGGACTAATGAGTAAGACTAGTCGCTTTAGGGCTACGATTTTTCTATGGAGAATCGAGGAGAGAGAGAGAGAGAGAGAGAGAGAGAGAGGGGGGGGGGGGGGCGAGGGGGGGGGGGGGCGAGGGGTGGCGGCGGGGTGGGGTGGGTGGGAGGGCGGGGGAATCCAAGAGTTTGGTCTTCTGATACCATAATGGTAAGTTAAATGATTAAATAAGAAGAATAAAAGTGACAAAAGAGAAGAGAAAGTTTAAACGTGGAGAAGATGATTGGTTGACTGAAAATAGAAGAAGAATTAACCAGTAAAGAATATTATAAATGAATTTTATATAAATATAAATTATAAATACAAAATTAAGTAAATTATTTAATAATAAAAAATCACGTAAATAATGAAAATTTTTAAATGCAAATAAAATTAATATTCCTAATAAAGATAATTATATATGAAAATAACAAATTTCCCTAATAGTTACCACATAAGACACTTTTTGGCAATTAGACCTATTTTAAGGATGGTCTTTTAAAGAGTACATTTTGAGAATATTGTCCCATCTATAGTGATTTCATGATTTTTTGACCTCTTATAAAATAAATCAAAAATTAACATAATATGTGTTGATGTCGAAAATCTCCGGCACAACACCTGATGTGGTTGCTTGGACTTAGTCGATCTCGCACAGCCGCTCTGCACTTGATCACCTATAAAAAGAAAGTACCTTAAAATGATGGGAACACCAGTGGGGTATCTGCTAAGGGCACTCCGATGCTTAAGTTAGTAATGGTAGTAGTGAGTAAGCGGAGAGACAGAGTTTTAGCAAGGAAAATTGTCCATACCTCAATAGGTGGGCTGACCCTCTATTTATAGACGTTCTTCGTGGATTCGGGTGTTCAAATGACCCAATGGGATCGAACTCCGAGTGCTCTCGGCTGGTAGACAAGTTTCAGTTGCATAGGCACCCTACACCCAATAGGGCGATGCCGCGTGTCCGTGGTCTAATATCGGGGGACACTTGAATGGGTTAGTGTTGGCACAAGAGAGCACCATACCAGTTTGAGCGAGTGGCGAATTTCGACGACGGGACAGGCGTAGTAACAGGTAGTGTGTCAGGTGTGAGGCAGCGAATTGTGAGTGTTGTGCCAGGATACTGCTGTCAGCCTGTACGGTGCGGTGTAATGCGGACAGTGAGGGGCCCACTGAGTAAATGGCGCTCACCAGTTGCCCGGGAAGTTCTGTTCAGGTCAATGGCGTAGGCCCCGGCCATTCCCTATCAGGGGTACTCGGCGGGTAGCGCCAGTGTGAAGGACATGCGACCGTTTAGAGAGGTTCCCGAGAAAGAATTCAAGCATAGTCGGATCTAATCTGGTCGAGAGTAATCATTCAACGCGTTGAAAGTTTGGTTTTAACGTCCTCACGAGACCGGTTCACCCCCGGAAAAGGGATTCCGTCATCGTATTAAATTACATCGTTGACTATATGTCTTCCCAATATGCTAGTCTACCATATTACTTTTGGTGACAACATAGTCTCCAATTGGAGGCGCAGGTCTCAAGTTGCCGGAGAGCATTCTTGTACAATGCTCGTAGCCTACTATAACAGTTTTTATATTCTATTAGATTACCATATTACATTTTGACTTAATCTACCAGATATTTTACATCAATTTCTTCAAATATATATTTTGTTAAAAATGATATATAGCATATTTGTCTCCCACAGTATCAACAAAACATCACAAGCTTATTAAAAAAAAATTAACACAAAAACAATAATCAGAATACAAAATAAAAAAAAATTATATCACAAAAAACTCTAATTAAAAAAAAACTAAAAATATCCAAAAAAAACACCAAAACCGCTTCTCATGGCCAAGCCCATGGTGACGACGTCAATCGCAGCCACACCGCCGATCGCAACCACACCAGTCGCAACCTTATGGTGATCACGATCACAGTAATTGCAGATCTACAACTTTGAAAAGAGGGGGGGGGGGGGGGGGGGGAGGACGAGATTGAGGGGAGAGAGAGAGAGATGTTGTTGAGATCGTAGGGTTGGAGAGGGAGGAGATAGAGCTGCGAGAAGAGAGAAGAGGATATAGTGATTCGTCTAGTGACCATACGACTGGAATCATGGCCCACCTCCGGCTACCTGACGACGGCACTGTGGTCTGATGAGAAACATCTCAGATCGGGATCCAAATCTTCTGTTCAATTTTTGATGTCATAAATGATGTTTAATCAATAATATCATGTCACGTTATTTTAAAAAATTTAAAATACTTTATAATTAATTCTTTATATTTTTGAATCTAATTTTATTTAATTATTTATCAAAATATAATTAATTAAATAAAAGTTAAAACATCAAAATTGAATAAAGGATATAGCTTCCTCAATCAGAGATAGAGAAAGCGGAAGAGATATGAGTGAGAGAAAATAAAATAAGATGAGGAAGAAAAAATTGCAATCACTCGTGACATAAAAAAGAGAATAAAGAATAAGGATAAAAAATGTCTTTTAAAAGAACAATGAAAAGAAATAACTAACTCAGAGATCAAAATTCTTGATGATGTTTATGATGGAGTAAAATTCTGTAATAGGTCTATTTAAGGGATTATTTCCACAATTTTTTTTTAATAGTAATTTCTGTTTTGCTAATAAGTTAACCTAAGAATTTTGGATTCCAAATCTCTATCTCTCTCTCTCTTATTTATTTTTTTAATGCTTAGGTCTGATAGTTGTCAAAAATTTCTTTTTCCGAGAATTTCACATTTTCGTTAAGCCCCTTTTGGCATAGCTTCCGCCTTCCCGTTAAATTTGAGGGGTAATATAAGGACGTCATCTAACAATGAAACCAGTCTTTATTGAATAAAAATTGAACTTTTCCATGCTATTTTCTTTCATCAAAATTTTTGGGGTTATTTATTTATTTTTATTTTTAATCAATATATATGGACAAAAGTTTATTAGCGGTGACGTTACCGTGATACCCACTCCTGCAAGTAATTAGAAGGAGCCACACACGTACACAAGTCTATTATATAAACATAAATAATATGGGTGGGTTGGTCAGGATGGCGTCTGGAACGGATTGGCGCTTTGGACAAAACAAATATATAGAAATCAAAACATATAATAAACAATGCCGGCCTTTTGTTTTTTCTCCCTCGTTGATTTGACGTCCCAACCTGCCTCGGATTCCAATTTGGTGCTTACATCTCAAACTAACCTAATACAGCTTTTTCTATGTTTTCCTTCTGATGAATTTCCTCCATTGAGGTAGACGTACAGCTGTAATTTCTGTTCTTTATTTTGTCGGCTTTTTTTCCGGAAACGTTTGTCGCTTTAAGGAAGTGCTAGTGCAATTAAAAAAATGCCTTGGCTCCATTTTCTAATTGGTAGCGTGCACGTACATGCAAGTAACCAACTTAAAAAATTCCAAGTACCTAATTTGATTAAGAATCCGTTTGTTAAATGATTAAGTTTAAAATACGATAAAATTTTTAAATTTAAATTAAGTTAATTTTTAAAAAATAATAATAAATTTTATTGATCGGTTAAAAAAAATAAAAATTAAGATAAAAAAATACTTTAATTAGAGTTAAATTTTATTATCAAATAAAACCTAAGAGTTTGGGACTGCTATTCTCTATCCTCTCATCTCAGGAAATACTACTCTTTCATTTTGAAAATACAAATTAGCAAACGTTTGCTATCACTTTGATATGTTGATTTGCAGGGTAAACGCACTAAAAGACATGGCTACTACTTCTTGAGTCCGCGATAAAGCGTCTCCTTTGTTTGTATTGGGGTTTCCGTGATCGAATATGGACTTCCTCGTCGTTCCTCTTATGCTTCTTCTTTTGAGAACCCGGCTTCAGAGAAGCATGAAGTGTTTCTAAGTTTTAGAGGTGTGGACACCGGAGAGAATTTTGCTAGCCATCTTTGTGCCGCTTTACGGAGTGGAAATATCACAACATTCTGCATAGATCACGACAATATGCCTGAGAAAGATGAAATGATTTATCGTCAAAGTTCCAAAGCAATCGAGGAATCAAAGCTCTCGATTATCATTTTCTCAGAAAATTATGCTTCTTCTACATGGTGTTTAGAGGAACTCACACACATACTCAAATGTATGCGGAAAACGAGACAAGTTGTTGTACCCATCTTTTACAATTTAGAGCCATCTGCTGTGCGAAAGCAACAGGGGAGTTATGCAACTGCGTTTGATTCACATGAAAAAAGCTTCAAACACAGAATGGAAAAAGCTGCAACAATGGAGGGCTGCTTGACACAAGCAGCCGATCTTTCTGGATGGGTCACACGGTATAGGTAATTGTAGTTATCTAGTTTGTCTTTACGCCAAACAAATAAGCCTTATGAATCTAACCGCACAGACAATAATATGAATATAAACATGATATTGTATTTAGATGCTTCTTAATCGAGCACGTCACTATTTATTTCTGTCCACCTTTCTCCTTCCGTTGTTTGTGAAAATTTTGATTTAAATAGATCTTGCGTTGCCGGTATTTTTATTGTTCTGGTTTAAGCCAACTTTTATTATTATTTTTATTTTTATTGTTATTGTTAGAGGAATGGAAATAGCATAATCTAGTTTAGGATTTAACAAAATAGCTGGTTTTGAAAACGTAAAAAATTATAGCAAATTTTGGTATAAATTTAAAAAATTCCAAAATGCCCCCAACTACCCCCCCCTCTCCCAGATCTCACTCCCATAGCCATCATTGCACAAACTATGGCTTCGTTGCAGGCAAGGTCGAAATCGGGTCCCAAACAAAGCTCGCAACAATGAGAATTGCGACTTGGCCTCGCACAATAGCTTAAAGATCATCGGAAATGGGCGAGAATCATGCAGATAATCACGTGATTCCTCCGGCTACGTCCCTAGATCGTGAGAATCTCTGGCGACGGGCTCAAAATTGTACCGTCTTTCCAACAATGGCATGTCAAGTTGTGGCAGAGCTTCTAGGGTTTCTAGTTTGGGTTTCCCTGAGTTAAGGATGGGGTTTTTTTTTTTTTTTTTTTTTGTTTTTTTTTTTTGTTTTTTTTTTTTTTTTAATGAAATAGGGGTAATAATTGTTATTCTTTTAGGATGGGATAATTATCGTAATTTGTTATTTTTTTTCAAGAATTTTTTTTTAATTTCTCTTGGAAGTTCTGAATTAAATCTGGTCTCTGTTATTAGTAAATCTGGTATTTACTAATAAATCCAACATTTACTTTGTTTTAAGTTTTTAAATTTTTATATTAGTACTAATATGTATTTACTATTTTAATTTAATATTTAGGTTAGTTTCAGTTTACTATCTATAGTTTGTTTGGTAAATTTAAATATTTACTAGTAAATAATGGTATATGCATGTAAATCTTTTCATTGTCTTGTATTTTATGTTTCTTGTATTTTATGTTTTCGTCTAAATATTTATTAAGTAAATATTAGTTGTTACATGTAAATATGTTAATTTTCATTGAATAAGTAATTTATTTTTAAATTAGTATTTAACCTAAAATAATTTTTATTTATTTACAAAATTTATTAAAGTCTAAAATGTCCTCAAAATTATCTGAAAGCCTAACCGTAATCCCAATTACTAGCACCATTGTTATATTGCTGGAGAACAAGTCACGAAGCTTCTGAGAGGTACCGCTAACGCCATATTATCGGAGATCCTAGAAACGCCCATCCTCTGGAGATCGCTATCGAACTCCCAAAACAACAGGTTGCCTGGATGGAGATCGTTCACAAAGCTTCTGAAGCCAAAGCAGTCGTCGCCACCATATCGTCAAAAGATCCGAGCTCGCAAAATATCGGGTCACCAATGACAGTGATCGTGACCTTTGTTTCTCCATCGCGATCGAATCGCCAGCACAAGTTGGAGATCGTTCACGATCTCATCTCGTCGTCAAACATCTCGCCTTCGACCAAGCAGACGCTATCGATCTAGTTTGCCTCCAAGCTCCATTGATCTGTGAAACCATCATCGGAGCTTCTGTAGTCACCGATGGTGAAGAAGAAAAATGTGACTAGGAGAAAATAAAGAATTCTACTTTCAATAAACTGCAAATATGCAATATTCTTCCACAAATTTCTAGACCTACTATATTTTAACAATAGGCATGAAAAAGGAAAATTAGGCTAGATGGCCTTTTTTATATCCTAATCTAATAGATAGCTGAATTTTTTGATTTTAACAAAATTTGTCATTTCAGATTTGATCAATTAGTGATTGACTATGAAATTTGGTGATTTATCTTATGGATAATCAATGAATGATCACGGGCATAACTAATGAACCAAATTAATAATATTATGTAGTGAATGATTGATTGACCTTATAAAAACTTGATTGACTATTTTAGAAAAATTGGACTTTTAACTAATTTTTAAAAACTTCGATCATTTATTAAAAAATCTTCTAAAAAAAAATCTACTTCTATAAATCCTTTCAAAATTTGTTTTTTTTTTCTTTTCTTAAAATATTTTATTCTGTGTGGGTATGTATTTACAAATGTAGCTGAGATTGATAAAAAACTTATAGTCATGTGTATTGTGGAATGTGGAATAGAATGAAAATGTTGATTTTGTACCGTTTGCATTGCTCTTTGATTTTGCTTAGCAGTACATTAGCTGTTCATGTTTTGATGTGTGAAAGAAATATTATCTTGCAATAATTTTCTTACTTAAACCAAGCCATACTAATGACAGAAAAAGTACATGAAAATTTTTCCGTATTGTCTAAGACTTGATGACTAGGGCCGATTTGGATATTTTGATAGACCATTTTTTGATACATACAATCTCAATCGTTCTTGTTGCTAACACATTGTCATTCCCGAGTATAGAAACCAACAGAATCTAAACAGAAATTTATTACGGAAAACATTATAGTGAATGTTAGACATGTCAGATATATGAATCAAATTAGTTTTCGAATAAGTTTCTATTTTATGAGTTCAGGAAAGTTGTATTATTGTGTCTCATTGAGAGCCTATAAATATATGTACTGTTTTAAGAGTTTTGTGTGTGGTTAGAAAAATAAAGAGAGTGTGTGTCTCGTTTAGAGAGAAAGTGAGAAGAGAGATATGCAAAGAGTGTAAGTGATTTTGGGTAGAGAGAGGTTGAGAGATTTTGATGAGTGTGCAACTTTGACTGCTGAGGGAGCTAATTCTGACTCTTGGATTTTGGATTCGGATGTTCGTTCCATATGTGCACACATAAGGAGTAGTTTGATTCTTATAAGCCCTATGAAACTAGTGCTTTTCTTATGGCCAATGATTCAAGTGCTAAAGCCATTGAAATAGGTACTGCGACGGTAGAGATGTTTGATGGAGTTGTGAGAATATTGACGAATGTTAGGCATGTACCTCGACTACAGAAGTTAATTTCTTTAGGAGCTTTGGACACTTTAGATTGTGAGTATTCTGCCAAGCAGAGTGGTTTTATGGAAGCCAGGAGAGGTGCTTTGGTAGCTATAAATGGTGAGAAAGTGAGGAATTTGTACAAGTTTATTAGGAAGGCAATTGTAGGTAGAGCTATGAAGGTGGAGCCAACATATGAAAGCAAAGCTTGGATGAAGAAGAAATTAAGTTCTCGTATTAAGTTCGACGAGAGTTTGAACTCGACATATGTTTATTCTTGTTAAGCGAGAGTGTGAGGTGAGAGAATCTAAGTCAAGATGGAAATTGTTAGGTCTGTGACTCAATTTAGTTTTTGGGTAAGTTTCAGTTTTATGAGTTTTGGAAAGTTATATTATTGTGTCTCATTGAGAGCCTATAATAGGTGTATTGTGTTAAGAGTTTTGTGTGTTGTTAGAAAGATAGAGAGAGTGTGTGCCTCATTTTGAGAGAAAATGAGGAGAGAGATAAGCAAATAGTGTAAGAGGTGTTAGATAGCAAGAGGTTGAGAGAGTTTGATGAGTGTATAACTATGAAAGTATTAGTGAATTTATTCTTCCTCTTCTGTAGATGTAGACAATTTTGCTGAACTACATAAATTCATTGTCATCTCTTTTATTTCCTTTTGAATTTATTTTCTCCTATCTTTTGAGTATAGGGATATTTTCCCCAACAAGACCTAATAAGATTAATGGACTAATTCAACTACAATATCATATGAAAGATAAGTTGAACCATAGTATTTACTTCATATTATCTGCAGCTTCTACTTACTAGCTAATTAATAACAATTTGTTCTCTTTGTATTCTAGGTCCGAGTCCCAACTAGTTGAGGAAATCGTCCGACATATTAAAAAAATATTGAATCGTACATTGCTTAGTGGCCTGGTTGGAATTGAGAAACGCATTGGAAAAATTATAGAGCTATTACACATTGGCTCACATGATAAAAGCGTAGTAGGAATTTGGGGTGCAGGTGGTATAGGGAAGACTACCCTTGCTAAGGCTGTATATAAACATCTGTCTTCTCAATTTGAAGTTAGTTACTTTCTTGCAGATGTTAGAGAAGAATCTAAGAAAAGTGGATTAGTCTCCTTACAAAGAAAGCTTGTTACCGAACTATTTGAGGAAGAGTACGGGAGCCCAACAATTTTGAAAAGGATGCGAAAGTTTAAAAGGGTCCTTCTTGTTCTCGATGATGTTGATGATTCGGAGCAATTTAAACTTCTAATAGAAGAACCATACAAATGGTTTAGCGCTGGAAGTAGAATCATGGTAACAGCCAGAGATTCACGAGTGCTTAAAAATATTGCAGTTGATGAAGTATACGGAGTTGAAGTATTAAACCGCGATGAAGCTATGGAGCTCTTTCATTTGAATGCGTCTAAAGGTACCTACCTCACAACAGATTATTTCGAACTGTCAGAAAGGATCGTTGAATACTCCGAAGGGCTTCCCTTGGCTATTAAAATAATGGGTTCCTACCTTAAAACCAAGAGTAAATATGAATGGGAGAGTGCAATAAATGAGCTTAAACTAGTTCCCAACATGGAAATTCAAAATGTGTTCAGAGTATGTTTTGATGGGCTAAATGACATAGAGAAGGACGCATTTCTTGATATCGCGTGTTTCTTTAAAGGTGAACACACAGAGTTTGTGGAACAATTACTAGGGTATGGATCTTCTATATATACGGCAATAGATCATCTCATCGACAGGTCTCGTTTAACAATCAAGCATAACAAGCAGCTGTGGATGCATGATTTGGTACAACAAATGGGATGGGAAATTGTTCGTCAGGAATCTACTGCAGAGCCGGGAAAGAGAAGTAGGCTGTGGAATTCTAATGATGTCTACCATGTTTTGAAAACTAATACAGTAAGTTCTAAATGCATTGGATTTTCTTTGGAAAAAAAAAAAAACGAGATTTATAAAGCAAATGGAAGGACAATCACATATAAAAATGGATTAGATATTCTTATGCAAAGTAAAATTTTAAAAAATATGTCTATACGTTTTCAATTACTAATTAGTTCTTCCATTACGTGCTCATCTATATTTTTTTTTCTTAATGATAATATTGTTCAGGGGACTGCAGCAATTGAAGGAATATCTCTCGAAACACCTGAGATTAATAGAGAGATAAAATTGTCTCCTACAGTTTTCAACAAGATGCAAAATCTAAGGTTGCTCAAAATCAATAGTTATGATGAGAATACCAAGAAGTGGAAGGTTCACTTACCTCAAGGTCTTCAGTATCTTCCTAGTTCACTTAAATATCTCCACTGGGATGGCTACCCTTTAAAATGTTTACCATCAAATTTCAATCCTAGGAATCTCGTGGGACTTATACTCCCCAATAGCCATATTGAACAACTTTGGCCTGGAGTCAAGGTACGGTAGCTCTTCATTTTTGTTGTTTTGAAACTATGGTCTGAATTACAGAAGTTATATGACCAATCTTGTTTACTTGATGTTTCTGCAGGATCTGAGACATCTAAAATTACTTGATCTTAGCCACTCCAAGTATTTAACTGAAATCCCAGCAGATTTCTATGATCAAGCTCCAAATCTTGAGTGTATAGATCTTCAATTTTGTACAAGGTTGGTTCAAGTTCCTTCATCTTTTCAGTACCTTGACAAGCTCAGCATTCTGAGTCTCAGAGGCTGCTCATCCCTCGAGGAGTTTCCCATGCTCCCAAGGAACATAAGAAATTTAGATTTGAGTGGAACATTAATAAGACAAGTGCCCTCATCAATTGACCGTCTTTCTCATCTCGAAACGCTGAAGTTGGATATGTGCAAAAACCTTGGATTCCTGCCTGCAAGCATCTCTAGTTTGAGCTCCCTTAAAGAAATCAGCATCTTCAACCACACATCGCTGGAGACAGTGTCACATTCAAGACTTGCACTCACACAAGGTCGGGATGATTATAATTCCCTTCAACATTCTATTGGAAGATTTGGTTTTTTAAATTGCCTGAAGCTGGATGAGGAATATGCACGAACAGATATAATGGGTGAGGCACAACTTACATTTTTGAAAAAGGCAGTGCCATCCTCGAAAGATGAAGAGGTATACGTCGTTATCTGCTAATTTTCAAGGAGTTAAATAATTAATATTCTTCTTTTTACTTATAAATGTTCATGACTGCCATTCATAATACTGCAGGGACGAATATTTGAAATTTGGTATCCTGGAGATAAAATTCCTGAATGGTTCAGCTATCAATCCAAAGGCTCCTCAATACAAGTCGAGCTTCCTCCAAATCAGTGTGGTACCAACTTCTTGGGTTTTGCTCTTGGCTTGAATATTGGTTTTGACGATTGTCATATTGACGGCAATTTTGACCTCTATCTTCATGTTGGTGTTGCCATGGATTATGAATTTGTAACAGACAGTTTGACCTTTAATTGGAAGAATGATCTAGATGGACATGATCATCCTATAGTTGTTGATTCGGAGTACGTGTTCTTATTTAATTACAGCAAAAATAGTTTCACTGGTAAATACGGCAACACCAATGGGGCCTCATTCATATTTTACTCTAACAAGCGCGGCTGCGATGTGAAAAGGTGCGGTGTCCGCCCTCTCTATACTGAAGATGTGGAGAAGATAATATTTGACGTTTCCCAACATGTTGGCAAATTGTCAGAAATAGAAGATGTTACGACTCATTTTAAAGATGTCGATCTTTTTCACGAGCCTGAAGCAAGTGGCAGTCTCAATGTTCATGATGCTCGTATGAAGAAAGAAGAAGATAGGGAGACGATATTTCATGACAGTACTCAAGCAGTTGCTGAATCATCAAAAATAGAAATAGTAGAAGAAGAAGAAGAAGAAGAAGAAGATAATAATTCTGATTTTGAAGATGGCACTTTTAGTGACGAGCATGAATCAAGTGGGGGTCTTGATGTTCATGAAGCTGATACCAAAAAGGAAGAAGATGGCGACTTAAATCCAAACGAGAACTACCGCAAAACAGAGGCAACCTATTCCTGCAGTTGCTTAATGTTTCTCCCTCCTCTTGTGGGTACGTATAAAAAGTTTGTCTTCTGATGAAAATGAATTTATAAGTGTTATTCTCTTGAAAACACATTGTTATAATTTTCTTTGCAGAATTTTTCTTTTTGTTTTCTTTTTTTCTTTTTTAAATAAAGATGGTGATGTAAAATACGAGGAAATTTGACATATATTATGTTTGCAGAATAAGATTTTTTCTAAGAGCAATATATTGAAACAAATGATTTAAAACAACCCAGAACAAAGAAAAGAAAGGAGAAGATGTAAAATCAAAGTTTGATTTGAAACGACAAATTTTTTTTTAATTATAAAATAGCATGACTTCAAGGAGGAAAAAAAAGTTAAATAACAAAAGAAATTACACTATATACCGATTTAAAACAGAAAACTACGTATATCTACATATATATATATATATATATATGACTCGATTAATTACCAAAAAAAATATAGAATAAATCTAATGACGTTGAATAATTAAACTAAAAAACTAATGACGTGGAAAAACAATAAAATTGGAAAAAAAAAGTTTGCTTAAAAAAAAAAAGAAGGGAAGATTATTTGTTGATTGGTGCATGAAAAAGATTAAAAATACAAATTAGTTGTGAATATTTTTTTGGAAAAATAGAAGGGTGTAGAAAGCAATAATTATAATTTAAATTCTAATTGATGGGTGACTTAAAATATAGGGTGGGAAAGTAACATAAGAAGTGTCAATAGGCCTCCCCAAAGCTTTATTCCTCTTGTGTGCACTGCTGAAATTTTTTATCAACTTATTGTCCTTTTCTGGCGTTTTATATATATAGATATATGTGTATATATATATATATGTATGTATGTATATATATATGTATGTATGTATGTATGTATCTTTTGGTTGTTTTACCGTTTGTGCTTTTTTGTTTTACTTCTATAATTATTTCCCCAAAAAATCTTATATTCTTAATTACACATCATAAAAATACTTTTTATTCTAATTTGTTCCTATTGAAATAAACTTTTCACATATATGTTCCCATTTAAATATTTTTCTTACTATCCTTTAAAATAATTTTTTTAATCAAGAAATATTATTTGTAAAATACTTTTTTTACTGATAGCTCTAATAACTTTTTTTTAAAAAATACTCCCAAATATTTTTTTTCCTCTGATATGTCACTTGATTAATTTTCTATTTTATCTTACTTGATTGCGAAATTCTTTTTTATTAAATAAGCTACGTATTCTTTTTTTTTTTTTTTTTAGTTTTTCTTCTTCTTCCCTAAATTCTTATATTTTTAAAATTTTCTTAAATATAACCTACTTAAAAATATTTTTCCTTTTCATAAAGGATCCCTAATAAATTTTCTACAATTAATTTGAGAAATACAAACTTTATTGAATTAAATAGTTCCTTAAAAAATTTCAGTCATAGTTTTCTTATTATAAAAAAAAAAAAAAAAAAATTTGACATCCACATATATAAAGAAAAGGTTAACAAATTAAATCTGCATGTGGGAAGCACTGGCTACAACTGGTAAATAAAACAAAGAGACTTAGAAAATATGCCCCCTTCAATTAATAAAAGGATAAAATAGAGAACAAATCTAAGAGTTTTTAAGGAAGGGCATAAGTCTTATTCCTGTGGAACATTTGTCTAATTCTCCAGAGGGATAAATATCTAAAACGCCGCACATGTTCCTGAGTTGAAAACTTGTCACGCATTAGAAGTTAAAAACTATAAAGAGAATTGCTAAACTAAACTCAACCGCCTATAAAACTCGCCGAATGTTGTCTTTGTTGTACAGTATAACTGGTTTTGTACTAAGATGCTCTCATAATTAATTTTTAATTAACTACACATTAAACATACCAAGATGCTCTCATAATTAATTATTAATTAACTACACTTTAAACATATAATTTGAGAAATACAAACTTTATTGTATAAAATGCATCCAAAGAATATACTAAAATATATATATTTTTTCTAGTACTTTTTCCCTCCGCATCAATGCTACAAATGCTTGTTTCATTTACTTATGAAGGGCTATATGTACTTCACCGAAATACATTTGTTATCAACTTTACTGAAGCTAAATCATTAGGGATACCTTTCAGCATGTATGTATAATATGTGTTTGGATGTATGCTCGGACACGCTAGTAATTGTCATTACCCGATGCAGACATTTTTAGGCATGTTCTTGGGAGACAATCTGGGTCTGACAGGGAATTACATAGTGAAGAGCCGCTACAGGCACCAGACAAAGTATTGCATAGCATAATGACGGAGTTAGGAGAACACAACCAGCGGATTTCACAGCATTTGCAGACTGTAATGCCAAAAACATCACATGAATCTTTTGATTCTCTAGAGACATCGCCTACCTCTGGAGTCGCTCCGTCTCATTCTACAGCCACTGAAAATGAGCTTCCTGAGTCACCAGAGGAAATTTTGGACAGCTTGTGCTTGCAAATCATCGAGGTGCGAGATCAGAACAGCGAGATCCTGCAAAGATTGGAGGCTCTTGTTCGCACAGCACCAGATGTTCAGTTTGGTGAATTATTCCCAGAGTTGACATCGTCGCCATCTGCTTCCAGAATCAATGATCTGTTTGAGGATGTGATTGCGGCCGATCAACATGTTCAGGTTTCAGAAGAAGTAATACACTCTCTCAGGTCACATTTGACAGAGTTGCGACATCACAACCAACAAATATTGCAGTTCTTGCGTACTGCAATATTGTCAAATTCACCTACCCCTACAAACAGGTAATGGAATTGCAAAACAAGGACTAATTTATTCAAGTATTTACAGATTCTCATAATTTTCTTGATTTTCAACTCACCTACAATAAAACCCTTATGACATAATACTGTTGGGACTAAAAAAAATTATTTTATTTATGTATGATAAACGAATAATTAATTAAGTTATCCGCACATAAACATTTATTAGTTTAAGAAGAGATTAATATTTGAATTACTTGTGTCACCTTGGTACATGTACTATTCATTTGACCAAGATTCATGTATGAGTTAAAAAAAATAGAGGATATAGTCAAAATCAATATGTTTTACTTATGTAATTTCAAAAGTGATCATGTATACAATAAATGATATGTACATGTATATATAAACCCAAAAATCACTGTTCGTATATTGTATATCAAATGTTAATAAGTACGTTTATAGACAAATAATTGACGTACGTACTTTTCAAAATTTAATACCTAAAAGATAAAGTGTTATAAACTCTATAAATACATTAGTCATTAGTGTTATTCTTATTCTCAAATCATTAGAACTTTCATCTCTTTCTCTTTCATGACTTCTCATTTGAAATGAGTAAAAAATTCTATATTGAATGATGAGATGAGGAGAGCATTGTGCAAGTATAAAAATGAGTGTTTCCACCCTTCAAGTCAAAGATTTGCAGCAATGGGTTCAACAAAAGTTTCACCTCTCAGTCAGCCAGTCAACAATGCCAAATACACTCTTAAAACAGACAAGTCCTTGATGTTTTGGAAAGAAAAAACAAATAACTTTGTATGCATGTTTCGGAAAAGAGTTCATTGAGAAAATTGAAGTTGTCAAGAAAAAAAATCCTTAACATGTTGAGTTTTATTTGCTACTAATTTGTGTTTGTTTTGTATTTGATTAATTGTCAAATTATGTTCATTGAGCCCTAATGTATTCAAAAAATATTACATATATGTATATATATATATATATGTATATATATATACATATTTTCATCATTGAGCCCTAAAGTATTCAAAATATATATACGTTTTTACTATTTAATCAAGATTATTAATTAATCAAACTTTCATTTATCGAGGTTTTACTGTACCTCATCGTCTTTCTCTTTAGTTGTATGGTGTTTTGCAATTGACGTTTATGTAAAAAGTCGGTAAACTGTTTATAAACATTATCAGCACCGAGCATGCTTGTGGAAAACAGTACACTTTACTTGCACATTGAGAATATACACTTTTCAGCATTCCAAATTCCCAAGCATTCAGGTATATTAGATATAATCCCAGTAAAGTGCTCTAAGTTGCACTTTTTTTTTTTTTGGTTTATTCTGAAAGTTATTTCGTTTTAAGAAGCAATGCTACTCTGTCAAGATCATTCAAACGATTTGTTGTCGTTGACTCCTAGACATTCATGTCGGTTGGGGTGTGTGTGCGTGCGCATATGTATATATATAGAGACTACTAATTATTGTGCAGATACCTCTTTTTTCTTTAATTATAGTACTCTGTCTTGCTCTTCTCTAAGCACAGAGTTCAAAACGGCTCACCTTGGATTCAAACAAGTACTCTCTCATTCTTTGAGTTTCAGGTTTTCTGGCGAGTTGATCAAGGCTGCAGGTTCTTCCGCTTCTTCTAGTATTCCCATAAATCTCAAAAAACATGACGTCTTTATCAGCTTTTGTGGTGAAGATACTTGCCGTTACTTCACTCTTGATCTCCACCGGGCTTTAAGAAGATATGAAATCAAAACGAATATTAACGATCGATTCATTAAGAAAGGAGATGAAGTTTCAACAGCTCTTTTGAAACGAATTCAGGAATCGAAGATTTCTATAATCATTTTCTCCGAAAATTATGCTTCTTCCAGATGGTGCTTAGAGGAACTCAATCATATTCTCCAATGTGAAGACCGACATGGACAGCTTGTTGTACCTGTTTTTTACAACATAAATCCATCTCATGTTAAAAAACAGCAAGGAAGTTACGAAGGTGTATTTGCTGCGCATGAAAAACGATTTGAACAGAATAAGGTGAAACAGTGGAAGGGTGCATTGGAGAGAGCAGCCTATCTACCCGGGTGGGATTCATCTGTGACTAGGTACTAATCCCTAATCAACTTACAAATTTCATTTTTACTGTTTGTTCTCTTTCTCCTAGGCTATCGTTTTAACTAATTTAGATTCAACATCTTTTTGGTTACTCTTTGTTGTTCAAAAAGACTGCTTCTATCAGTTCTCTGCGTGGTTATGTATGATTTCTCTGTGAAATCTTGATTTAGTAGCTAACCATTTTTCTTCTTAATCTATGTTAGGTCTGACACTGAGTTGGCTAAAGCTATTGCCATTGATGTTCTGGAAAAGTTGTCTGTTATATCAGCAAGTGGTTACGAAGACAAGGGCTTGGTCGGGACTAAAAGACGCGTCAAACAAATTGAATCATTGTTAGAAATGGGATCATCAGATGATGCTGTTCGCATTGCGGGTATTTGGGGTGTTGCTGGTATTGGAAAGACAACTCTAGCACGTATCATATTCAACCGATTTGCTTCTCAATTTGAAAGTTGTTGTTTCCTGGAAAATGTTAACGTGCAAACAAAGCAGCACGGGTATTCTCATGTGCGAAAGAAACTTTTTTCTGAGCTGTTGGAGGAAAAAGATTCAAATATTACCAGCATGGTTCTAAAGGATAGGGTCCGTCATTCAAAGACACTAATTGTTCTTGATCATGTGGATGCATCAATGCAATTTGAGTACTTAGTTGGGGATCTTAGGTGGTTTGGTCCGTTTGGTCCTGGTAGTAGGATCTTGATAACAACTCGTGATGTTCAAGTTCTTTCCCAGATTAAAGTTGATGGAGTGTACAAGGTTGAGGAGTTAAATGTCAATGAAGCTTTTCAGCTATTTTGTTCAAAAGCTTTTGGCGGGTTTTCTGTCCCGTCGGATTACATGAAGCTGTTGATAAGGATGATCAATCATGCAAAAGGGATCCCATTGGTACTTGAAGATTTGGCTCACCGCCTTCATTCCAAGAGCAAAGAAGAATGGGAAAGTGAATTGAATAGACTGGAAAAAGGTTTCTTCCCAATTTGACAAAGTTCAAAAGGAAACCAGTCTTTGTTGCTCCTACACGTTTATTCAAATAAGGTACGTTTAAAGTTTTGTAGAAAGACTGCGAAACGATTTACGATGTAGGACTTAAGTTCTCATTAATAAAAACTTCTCCAGTAATCTTTTTTCATTATTTGTATGCTCATTGCACTGCTTTGTAATGCAGGTAAAGGATCTTAGTTTGAGTTTCTGTAAAGGAGAGGAGAACAATCAATTGAGAAGCGCCTAAGCCCGGTTCTTGTTTGTTTTAATTTATAGTTTCAATGTGGCAAAAGAGTTTTCTTAAATCTTCTAGTTCTTTAGTTTGTTCCATCTTTGATTATTTGTGTTTCCTCTTATAACCTCTGGAAAAGGTAATACTGAGAATTTTATCCTACGTTGTTTGGCTGGATTAAAGTCGATACTGATGATGCGGCGAAAATACTTGCCCGGCCGGCTCGACTGCTTGTGGAGGTATTTTCGAACTTGCCGGCTGTTAGGGTGTTTGCATTATTGATGTTGCTTAATATGTTTTTGAGGTAGGGCTGCTTGGTGTTATTCATGCATTTTCTTTGCTCATAGTCATGGAATATTGATCCAACAGAAGCATAATGAAAGCAGAAAATATGATAAAATCTGTTGATTCACCCAAAAAAAAAAAATTAACCGCATAAATTCCAATCAAACTACAGTCCTATCTTTTTTACAAAAATGACATATGTCATGCATGAAGCATGCATGGAGGTATTTAGGATCAAGTACGGACACATGTCTATACTGAGAAAAGTAAAAATAAATAAATGAAGAAGTAAATTACATAAGTAACTTCTTACTTATGAAACTACAACTTTTTGAAAACCACATTTGTGCCTCCCACTAATTGTTCTCTCCATCTAATAAAGTCATTTGACTTTCCACTTTTGTTGGGCTTAATTGACTGAAATAATAAGAAAGATTCCCTCTGTGTTGATTTATTATTTGAAAAAAAAAATTCTGCTTATTACATTTTGATATTCACTTTTTTTTTTAAAGGATATTCACATTTTTTAATAAAGTGATTATGTTGGTGCCCACTCCTAACTCTTCACACCTCTTTTGCAATACACGTTCTTTTTGATTTTGGAACTATTAAATTTACTTATTACACGCTTATTTAGATTACAAAACTATCCTTTTATGAAACAAAAATTTTTCCACCATTTCAAATATATTTTACATCCTATTTTATTTTTATTTACTTTGATATTCACCTTTCTCAATCTCATTGTTATCTCTTCATTTATTTTTTTTAAAGCTTTAGGCATGGAGTCTTTTTATATATATAAGCAAATTGTAAATAAAATAAATATTTTAAATATTGATTTTTTAAAAAATAAGTTTATCTGCTATAGTATTTGGCTACTTAAAATTTTCAAAGGTTTGAAAAAAAAAATAAAAAATAAAAAATAAAAAGTGGGGAAGCAACGAGAATCAACAAAAGTAAATAAGCCTTCTTTTGCTATTAAATACTTTTGTGGTTTGCCCCTTTTTTCCTTTTTTTTTTTTTTGTAAACTTTTTTGAATTGATAAATATACTAATAATCTTTTTTTTTTTTGTTACAATTTGATTTATGTACGAAAAAGGCTCCATGTTTAAAGTTTCAGAACCAAAAAATTGACACTTTGAATTAAAAAAAAATTGTGAGAGAGATAGTGAAAAGTTAATATTGAAGTAAATAAAAATAAACTAAGGTGTAAAAATATATTTGAATTAATTGAGTAGTATTTATTTAACGAAAAACATTAGGGTAATTTTCTAATACAAAGTGTGTGTAATAGTAAATTTAACCATTTAAGAATTAAAAGAGATGTGTATTTAGAATGCGTTGTGAAGAGTAATTAGGGATATGGTAATAGAACCACCCTTTTTTCCCCCCTTTTATTCTTAGGTTTTGGCTGCCTTACATCGCTTGTTATCTCTCTTTCTCACCTTTTTTTTTTTTTAATTTTATTTCTACTCCGTTGTTTTATTTCTCTCCAACTCTTCTCTCCCCAAAAAATTTAAGATTAATTACAAAAATACCCTTAAATTATAGCTCTTGTAACCATGTTTGAATGCTTGATATATGTAATTTCCATCCATCAAAGTAATTAAAAGATCAAATTTGTTAACAGAATAAGGATCAAAGAGAATAGAGGGTAAACTATTATAAGGACTGTAATTCAAGAGAATTTTTCGTAAGTAATTTAAAATTTAATCCACTTATAAGAGCCTATTATCTTATGCATATTCCATAACAACTTTGATTAATACCCAAAGATACACTTGCAAAGCGGTCGGATGTAATACAAATGGGTCGGTCATATCCACAGGGAGGCAATAACAATAACAAACAATATAAGTGAAAATGAACGTTAAAAAGGCAAGGAAAGAAAATAACAAAAAGTGAAGATATTTTTGACTGACTTTTATAGTAAAGAAAATAAATAAAATATGAAAAGGAGAAAATTTAGATAGAAGAAAATTCAATAATAAATTAGGCGAGGCGTCATGAATCCTTCAAATGCTTCGTTCTCCAATTTGAATTTGATCTTTGATTTATAACTGCAAATTTCACATTCCAAATAAGCAACCAGAAAATATGGAATTAAAGACCAATAAAAATAAACGAGTGTGTTTCGGTGGATTAAATCTCAACGTTAAACTAAACGGATTTTTCGTTAAAAGTTATCCAAAATCGACAAAAGTACCGTTTTTAGAAAATTGAAGTAAAAGACAACTCATAAAATAAATCTTCTCAAAACAGAATTTGACAATATTACATAAACAAAGCTTGACTAAATTTATATAAAAGATTGACACAAAATATTTTGAACATAAAAATGAGGTAAGGAGATTCAATCCACTAAAACATATAATTTTTACAAACCAAAAGAAAATCAAACCCAAATTGGATCACTTCATACATGAATTCATCACTAGCTTGAAGTGTCTAACCTAACTTGCAATTTATCTCATTAAATTCTAAAAGGAAAATTTGAGATGAAAATACAAGGAGAAGAAAAACACAAAAAAAAAAAAAGAAAAAGAAAAAGGGTTTTCGGCTTCCTGAGAGGCACTCCTTATGTAGGCCTTGAAGATATTGGGTGCTTTAGATTATTTAGGCTTACAAAATCAGCCTCACAGCTGGTCGATCAACAGCATACGCGTGTTTGAAAGCTGGAGAAATGGGCTGCAAATCTGGCAGCAGCGGGAGAGAAGGGATGGATTTGGGCCCAAGATTTGCACATCCCAGCTGGTGCAAATATTGTGGCCCAAGCCAAGCGAGCTGGTTCGGCCCATGCGGGGGAGCAGACTTGCGGAAGAAAAGGAAGGAAAAAGAAAAAAAGAAAAAAATTAAAACTTAAATTATCTAATAAATTAAATAAATAAAAGTACATTTTTATGCACTTATCAAACTTCATAATTTTTGGGTTTTTTCAAACAAATTATTGGGTTTTAAAGTTTAATTCATTTAACTTATGTTTGGTTCGTCGATTTAAGATGAAATTTAAATTGGAGTTGGTTGATTTTTAAAAAATTAATTATAAATTTTATAGACTTCTCAAAAAAAGATAAAAATTGAGATGAAAAATTATAGTTTAGTTGGAGTTAAACTATAACACCAAACGAGGTTTTAGTTTAGTTATTCTAACTCTAGTTTGGACTCGTTTTCAAAAGATTTATTTCAAATTCAGGAAGGATAAAATAGAAAGGAATGACACGGATTCTAAATGATTAAAAATTGAAGTAGATTTATTTATTTATTTTAACCGTTACTCACTATCTCACAAAAACTCTAAGGTTTCTTAATCCAAGACCTTGCACGCTATTCTATTATCCTTAGAACATAGCGTGTGGGAACTAACCAATTATATGCTTTATCAGTGTTCTCCTCCCAATTCTTAACGGTACATGTCTCCTTTTCTCCAAAGAGAAGACTAGAAATCCAAATGAGATGCAAAAAAAAGAATCTCATCTAAGAGATACCTATAAGAGTATATTTATAACGTTAGGTCTAGAGTTCGCAGGAATGTAAAATTATATCACTGCCCCTCTTTAATTGAGGACCACGCCAACTCCCTGTAGAGGAAGTGGGCTCACACATCTCTAATTTTTACCTTTTTATCTTTATATATTTATTATGGATTACGAAATGCACAAAAATACACTTTTATTTATATAACTTGGTGAGATTGCACGTGCAAATACACGTGCCAGTTTTTTGGTAAGTTATTAGTTTATTCTAACATTATTTATATGTAAGTATATAGATTTATATATATATATATATCTAATCTTAGAAATGAGTAAATAATAAGAAGAATAATATTGAGAAGAAAATAATTTAAAAAAAAAAAAAGAACGAAAGAAAGAAAGAAGAGGCAGTACATGTACAGTAAATTACAATATTTAAGATTGTTTTCTTTTCCTGTAACAATTGCAGGTGGTGTTTTATACATAATTTATCTAATTTATAATTTACTAAATTAAGAAACCAACGGAAAAGTAACCTTCCTGTAACTCTCCGTGAAAAGAAAATTCAGACTTGTTAAATCATGAACGAGAAACTTTTCTCTTTGATCTTTGACCAAAAAACAAAAAACAAAAAAAAAAAACAAAACAAAATGCAAAAGAAAAATCAAAATTTGTCAACAAACAAACTAAGAGGTGTTTGTATTTTCTATGAGCTACGTTTTGAATGGGACATTAATAACATGAAATGAAATAGGAAGTTCGTAATTGATTCAGAACTTTATTTAGGAAAAGTATTCCCTTGTTGAAAAGAGAAACGCATGCACCATCAACTATTTTCTGTATTCGTATTCGTATAAAATATAAATATATAAAAAATAAAATAAAATATATTTTTTATAATCAGTTATTAGCAGCTTTTTTGTTTAAAAATCTGTATTCGTACTGCTGCAGAGTTCTCTTGCTATTATCTCTCCCGATTTTTCGGAATCTCTCTCCTTCTCTCTTTCTTTTTTTCTTGCTTTCCCTGCTCTCCGTGTCCACACTTCTTTTTCCCAAATTATTTTTCTGTTACTAAAAATACAATCCCAAATCCCAAAACCTCCAATCCCTTGAACACGTTTTTTTATACCCCTTACTGATATGAAATCCCAAGTCCCTAAATGCCAAATTTCACAAACGAAATACGTGGTATCAAACAGAGAAGAAACAAAATATAAACAATTATACCAAAGAATACCACAAAAAACAATATAGTACACAGACCAAGACAAGAAGTTGTAAAGCTAGTTTTCATGTTAAAATGTTTATTCTAAACACGACCGTTTTACTCTTCTCTATTCTCTCTCTCTCTCTCTCTCTCTCTCTCCCCTTCATGTTCTTACTATTATTCTAGTTAAACGATTAAAAATTTTGAAATTTAAAGAACTATATTTAATGACACAAACCAAGAACAACATTAACTTTTAATCGATCAATGTCATTGATAAAAAGAAACAATCTTACGGAGGTGTTTGGTCAATGAGTTGAGTTGAGATTTTTAAGTTTGAATAGTAATTTTTGTTGACTTTTTCAGAAAAAAAAATAAAAAACTTTTTCAGAAAAAGACAAAAAAACATGATAAAAAAACAGTTTAATTTAAGTTAAATGTAAATGTCAAACAAGACAAAAAGTTCTCAATAGAGACATCATCGCCAAATCACCAATCCATATTGTAACAATTTGAAATGTAAATAAATGTAACACTAAATATAGCTGCAGAAAAGCTGTATGGCCTCCACTTCTTTTTTCCATATTATTTTTTTTTTCCCGTTACTGAAAATGCAATCTCAAATCCCCACAAATGCAGTTTTTTTTTTTACTGATATAAAATCCCAAATCCTACAAACATTATACCTTGTATGTTCATCCTAACCTTTACAGATAAAAAAAAAAAAAAAAAAAAAAAAACCCAATTAGCGTTGTGTTCTTCTAATCAAATTTATATTTCAGCAAAACAAATGAAGAATGAAAAATAAAAGTAAATTTCAATCCAAGCAACAAGGGTCCTCTTTTTAAAAAAGCAACATGGGAAAATAGGAAACCAATCTTTTCAATCAAAATCTATAAATTTTGTGAACATCAACTTCTTTGGGTAAGAAAAGGCAACAAAATAACAAATACAATTGTATCCGAAAGGAAGAGGGAGAGAGGGATTACATTACATTACAGTGCCAAAAAAAAAATGTAGAAAAGAAACTGATGTCATGCGTGTAAGATTGAGGAAGGGACACGTCATTGTGTAGATAGTTATTGCATTCATAGTCTAGTTAGAGTAACTAAACAAAAATTTTGGATGTCAAGTTGAGTTTAAAATAAAATTGAACTTTTAAATTAAAATTGATTGATTTTTTAAAAATTAATTATAATTTTTATTAATTTTTGAAAAGTCAACCACTTTCATTTCAAACTCAACTTGGCATCCCAAATTTTTGTTTAGTTGTTCTAAACAAAATTTTTTGTTTGATTTAATTGTTCTGAAAAAAAAAAATCAATCGTAAAGTATAATTTAGTTCAAAATAAACTTAGAATGCCTAAACTTAAACTTTAAAACACAAACCATTAGTTTGAAAAAGCCCAAAAATGCCTTCATAAAGTGACATCTGTCACCTAGACCAAGCAAGAAGCCAGCAGAAATGCCGATATTGCATTCATTATCTAGTTAGAACAACTAAACTAAAGCTTCATTTTGGTGTTATAGTTTAACTCCAATTAAATTATAGTTTTTCATCTTAATTTTTGTCATTTTCTAAAATATTAATAAAATTTATAATTAATTTTTGAAAAGTCAATCAACTCTAACTTAAAAATTTCATCTCTAACCGACAAATCAAACGCGAACTAAATGAATTAAACTTTAAAACCAACCATTGGTTTGAAAAAGTCCAAAAATTATGAAATTTGATAAATACATAAAAATACACATTTATTCATATAATTTTTAGATAATTGAGTAGTAAATATTTAATTTTAGTTTTAATTGAGTATTTTAATGATATTAATTTAAATTTTAATTGAGTATTTGAATGACATTAATTCAAAATAATTTTAATTTTAATTTAATTTATTAAATATTCTATTTATTTTGGTTTATTTTATTTTCCTTTTCCTTTTCCTCATCTTTTTCCTCTTTTTCTTTCTTTTCTTGTCCTTCCTTTTCTTCCGCAGGTCTGCTCCACCGCGTGCGCCGAATCAGCTTGCGTGACTTGGGCCACAATCACTTCTCCAGATGGGCCACACAAATCTTGGGCCCAGATTCCAACCCTTGTCCCCCGCAGCTGCCAAATTTGCAGCCCGTTTCTCCAGCTTTCCAAGGCTGATTTTGTAGGCCAAAATTATCTGGAGCACTCTTCAAGGCCAGCAAGCGGAAAAGCGTTATTTTATGGGCCAAAAAAAATAACACGGGTGAATGTATCGTCCGACAGACGAATTGGGAAGATTCATAAGAAGGCTAGAAGTCGAACAAGTTTTTTAGTGAAACTTCGTCCGAAGCCTCTTCCAACTCATCGTCTACCTTTTCGTCTCCAGCCTCGTCGTTAGCAGCTAACTTTCGAAGTCCAATGACACAACAGGAGGACAATCAACAAAGGACGTTGAAGGATTGTCTTCACCTAAAACGCACAATCACCTCATCATGCATTATGTTCTCACCAAATACGCCGAATCAAGAGTTCAAGCCCGGCATGATTCAACTTCTTCCAACTTTTCATGGGCTTTAAAGTCAGAACCCGTATGTTCACATTCGGGAATTCGAGGAGGTGGTGACCACTTTCCATAGCCGAGCTGACGTTTCTGATTCCGTAAAATTGAAGTTTTCCCCCTTCTCTCTTAAGGACAAGGCCAAAGCTGACTATATTCTCTTCGGCCGAGGTCCATTGGATCGTGGGAAGAAATGACAACAACATTTTTCAACAAATACTTCCCACTCCCGCTGCAGGCGAGTGCTAGCTAGAAACCTCAGTCATTCCGGGAACCTGAGCAAAGAATTGTGTTACTCTAACTTCATGCATTATTCAAATGCACTTGTACAAATTAACCAATAGTAAAACAAAATGTGAAAATCGCAACCCCTCTGCTGGATATGCCCTGCAGTTGAGTATTAAATTGTCTGCTTGGGAACTCTGCATTATCATAATTAGGTGATTGAGTCGCTCGTTAATTTCCCTGTTCTCATATCTCAATTTCACGAGCTTTTCTAGAACTTGCTTATATCCTGATGAAGGCAACTCTCGAACAACCTTAGACTGAGATGGAATGACTCTAAGATTAGAAGTCTCTTGACGAATGTCATAGCGCAAACTACCTTGTAACCGGCCAGATGATCTCGTGCCAGAACGATCCCAAAACTCTGCATGTCAAAAAATGGAACTGTAGATACTTAAGACATAATTTTCTCAGGATATATTTCGCTTTTGCCTTTTTTGGCTTGTGTCCTCAAATCCCCTTTTCTCGAGTTTCGTCAAAATTTCCATGAGCTTAATTAGTATATTCACTAAAGGTCATTCTACTCTCTGCTGAATTACTAGCACGTCATTGGACGATAGTTAGTATATATCCAAAGATATACAAAATTTTCACTAATTCAACTTAATTCTGAAACTAATCAAGTTTAAGCACCAGATCAACCATAATAATGATTAAAAAAAAAATCAATGTAGATGAGTGTATGGGAAAATTTTTTTACGAGTTTGACTCAAAAAAGTAATTAGGTTTTTTAGCAAGTTTAAAATTTCAGTTAGTTATTATCAATAGAAAGAAGTCTAATAGTTATATATACATATACATATATATATATACGGAAGATTTTTCAATGATTACTCTAATATTGTTATCATTTTTTTAACCGCACGATATTAATCGAATGGTTGTAATTAATAAAATAAGTAATTGATCAAAAAAAATTTAATGACAAGAGTTCGATGGGCAACTTATCGTTAATTTAATGAGTTGGCTTTTTTAAGTATATATATATTTTTATGGAGAGGTATATTGACCATTTGCTCTTTTCACTCCGTTTTTAATAAATTATATTATTACTGAATTACTATTATATGAAATTACCTTTTAAAGATAAAAATATTTTAAAATATACTCGTCACACACCTTATATTAAAATTTAAAAATAAAATCATATCTTTTTAAATATAACTGTTAATTCTTAGCATCACAAAGTTATCACCCTTCTTAAAATCAAACAAAGTTCTAGGACAATACCAGAAGTTGATAAATTAATCTAACTTATTAAAACTCAACTCGATTGGTTAATGGCTTCCATGTTGTTCACTAATTTTCTGAAATTAATACTATCTGATAGTCACTTCTTAATTCATGTAATATGCACATATGTTCTTTCCGATCACGGAAAGGAAAAGGACGCCAAAACCAACTTTCTTAAATAGAATATCTAAAATTTCCATATGCATCAAAAGCAAGAAAAGAACCAATTAGTAAAGGCCAATAAAAGAATCTGTACGTCCTCAAGTTTTGTTTTATTTTGTTGTTTTTAAGCTTGTCCTCTTTTTTATTTGGTTTTTAATTGTCTTTACCTATCTAGCAGTTACCTTTATTTAATCTTAATTTATGTGCCACATGTCTGATCACATTTCACACGGCACCTTAGTAAAATCCTATTCAAATTTTCTCCTGAAAGTCTTTATTTTCACAATAGCAAATAAAAATTCAGTTTTTTTTTTTTTTTTTTTTTTTTTTTTTTTTCCGATGGTGATTGGTCGTAGGCGTAACCTTGTTTGAGGTTCTCCATCATTATTTCATTTTTCTATTTGAGTTTTTGCCTTTCTTCTCCGATGGGCTATGATTTTTTTCATGGGGGGTTAATGTAATATTGTGACTTTAAGGATACTAGTTTTATTACATGAGTCGATCAGTGATTTACTAATAGTTAATCAATGATTGATTGATATAACTTATAAATTTTGTAGTGAATAAGTGATTAACTATGAGTAAATCACTGATTTACCATTAAAAAAATTAAAAAATACAACTATCTCCTCTCCCCCACCTACAACAACCCCGCAAGCTCCCTCCCCCCCCCCCCCCCCTCTCCTCAAGCCCGTTCTGTCTTCTCACAGCTGTAGTCACCAATGTAGTTCGCAACCTCACCTCCGATGGTGGAGATATGTGACAGTGGAGATCTATGATGCGATCTTTTTCCAGACACTACCGAGCTACAGATCTGGTCGGCGAACTCGTACCGGCGCAGCTTGCGACCTCACATTCGATGGTGGAGATTGGTTATGGTTGAGATCCGTGATGCAATCGCCTCCCACCACCACGATCTCTTCCCAGACGCCGTCGAGCTGCAAATCTAGCTGGTAAACTTGCACCGGCTCAGCTCGTGACCTCACCACCAATGGTGGAGATCAATGACCGTTGATATCCCCGGTGCGATTGCATCCCGCCACTGTGATCTCCTCCCAAACACAGTCGAACTGCAGATCTAGTCGATGGTCGCCGATTTTAATCGCAGTCACGGAAGCTCAGTTGCATGGAGAGGAGAAAAAGTGAAGGAGGGGATGGTGTGGGGAAATTTTAAATTTAATAAAGTAAAACATATATTGGGTCATTTAACTAAATAAAATAATGTTGGACTATCTATTATATTAGATAATAACATAATCATCTATCCTAATTATTCATAAATAAATGACTTTTATTTATAGATTAATATTTAAAAGCATGAATAATTTTCATTTTAGGACACTAATCCTAACAACAATGGCAGATGGATGGGGGGCTGGGAGGGGCCATGGTCCCCCCTAGCTTTTTTTATCTTTTTTATTTTATTTTAATATAATAGGTTTTTTAAAAAAATTTAATACAGTAGGTATATGTATAAATTAATCTTTATACCCCTTAAATATTTTACGGATATATTAATTACATACAATATTGATAAATATACCCACAAAGTCACTAAAGATTTTTAATATATTTTTACCCTACAATAAAATTATCTTAAAACATTAAGAATGCTCATACCCCACATACCTATAAATGAAAATAATATTTTTATAAAATAATTAAAAAACATACACTACATTAACCATAAATGAAAATAATATTTAAAAAACAAATAAAATTTTTTTTCTACATTGTTCTAAACTCTAAATTGCTCATAATCATTTTTTTTAAGAAATTTTTATAACTACATGAATATTTTCAATAGAAGATTCCAGTGAAATAAAAATAAAAGAAATATATCTCTTAAAGAGTCAACAGCTATTAAAATATGTATTTTTTATTTTTTTAATTTATTAATATTATGCTTTTTTTTCTTTTCTTTTGTATTTAAAAATGATTCTTTGTAATTTTTATATGATTATTCTTTTTTTTTTTTCTTATGTTCGTTTATATTTTTCTATATTTATGTATTTTGTTTAAATGCAGTATGATATTTCTTTATTTTTGATTCAGACATTACTTAAGTTTTTTTTCTTTATTATTTCCTCTTTTTTTTAAGAGATACATTATTTTTTTTAGAATTAAAATATATTTTTTTCTTATTTAGATTTGTTAATTTATTTTTAACAGAATAAATTAATTTAAAATAAAATAGGTGTATAAGAGGATTAAATATGGTATTATATTAAAAAATATCTATAAAATAATGGATTTACTATAATTATATTAAGAAACATTTATTAGATAATGTATTTATCAATATTATGGGTTCAAATATAACCACTCATATTTTATTCGGTAAACAATTTGGATTTCAAGAAATAAAATCTAATACCCTTAATTAAAAGGATGAAAGCCTTTCATCCTAGCCTCTCATTCCGTCACATGGCGGTCCTAAGCCTATCACGTGTATTTTTAATAAAAAATTTTAATTTTTAAAAATTAAAAAATTTATATTTTAATTTTTTATTTTTTATTTTGCTTTGTTTTGTTTGTATATTATGTACGGTCCTAAATCTATAATGTGACAATTTTAAATAAAAATTAATTTTTAAAATTAAAAATTAAAAAATTAAGAAAACAAAAATATTTTTTTTATTTGTTTTGCTTTGTTTTGCGTTGTGTGTCTATTCGTGCATTAAACTAGTAGTTTATTAAAAAAGGCTTAAGAGTTTAACCGAAAAATATATATATATATATATATATATTTTTTTTTTTTGCCCTTGTCAGTAATTCATGGCTCCTCAATGTCTAACAAGAAAGCCATCAGCCGTATGCATGCTCGTTTAATCCTTTTTCTACAGTGGTTCGCTTTCACGTTCAGCCTATATACACTGCTTCCCGTTCCGAAGAACATTTGGGAAGACTTTACTATGGACTTCGTTCTCAGCCTCCTAAGGCCCCTCGACATGCTGACTTCGTTTTGGTCGTGGTTGATCGTTTCTCGAAGATGGCACATTTCATCTCGTGCCGCAAGACTAATGGTGCTAAACATGTTGCCAACTTGTTCTTCTGTGAGATCGTACGACTCCATGGTGTCCTTCGCTCCATTACTTCCCATTGTGACGTCAAACTTCTTCGCCACTTCTGGCGCGAACTTTGGCGCCGTCTTGACACCTCCTTGAACTTTAGCAATGCCTACCAACCACAAACCGAGGTCGTCAGCACTCTTTAGGAAACATGATTCGGTGCCTTGTTGGTTCTCATCCTAAGCAATGGGATGATGTTCTTCCACAGGCTGAGTTTGCCTTTAATACCATGGACAATTGGTCAACTGGAAAATCTCCGTTTGCGATTGTTTACTCCAAGTAGCCTAACTTCACTGTTGATTTGGTCAATTTGCCTCATTGTAAGAGTAAAACTGCCTTGGAAGTTGCTGAGCAGGTTGTTCCACCCACGCAATGTCGTTGCACGCCTCCATCAGTCACCGCGCGTTACAAAGATGATGCTGATCAACATCGCAAGTTTAAGTCCTTTTCCGAAGATGAACTTGTCTTGGTTCATCTGTCCAAGCACCATTTGGCTGCTTTTCGCAGCGCTAAGGTTCACGATCGCAAGATTGGACCTTCCACCCACCTCGCCATCTCCTCCACTTTCAACATCAGCCACTTATCTGAGTATTTTCCTCCAGACTCCACCCTTGTGGTTCTTGATGATTCCGGGACGAATTCTTTTGAGGGAGGCCCTACATGCAAGAGCATCCGCTATCGCCAAACTAGTTGCTTGGTCGTTTTGTCGTCTATATTATTTTGCAGTTTTTCCTAAATCGCAGCGTCCTGTTTGCTGCTTTAGTTTACAGTTGTTTGGTTGTTTCCTTGGTTGTCGTTTATGTTTTGTTAAAAGTGGCGCCGTTTTGTATCTCGTTCCAACGACCGAAAACCAGGACTCGAGAAAACAACTGCTCTGAGAGCTCGGCTTTTTGCCCTTTTCTTTTGCAATCTCATTTTCTAGGATTAGAACATGATTTTGCTTCTATTTTCCCGATAGGTTTTTGCAGGAAATCTATTCGGCTAGGCAACTACGCCAGCATATCAAGTCCTAGTCCAGGATCTCAGGCCTTCTAGGTGCAAGAGAAATTTGTTGGCTCGTGTGTTTGATCACCGATGTTTGCAAAAGTACTAAGAAATATAGGACACAATTTTAAACATCATATTTTAACGAGTTTTCATAGTTTACATTTGATTTATTTTGACGTGATTTTGACCACAACTAATATTTAGAAATACACACTACAAGAACACCCTACCACAGAACGGTTCCAAATATATTCAAGGACAAGGGAACCAAAAAAACAAAAAAAGTCATCACCAAATAACAACAATATACCTACTCCAATTTATATTAGACACTTTACTACAGATTTCATTCATGTAGCATCGTCATGAGCAATCTTCGAACAATTTGAACCAATGGTGACTCCAGAATATAGACTAGAATGAAATTTAAAGGCCACAGTATAGATACTATTGAAGAAGCGTCATTGGTCATTCTTCCGGGAATCAAGTTCCAACTGCATTTGTTCCATGAGTATGTTCTCAATAGCATCGACAAAGCTTGATATATTCTTGCAAATGTGCATAGCCATGGAATTCACCCTTTCCTAATGAATCAAAATTTAAGCAACCAAATAAGAAAAACAAACACTGTCGGTTAAAACAAAATGAAAGTGATAATAGATTGATGTTTGGAAAGATAAAAATAGCATCACAAAAAAGTTGTCACTCTTCTCGAAATCAAACAAAGTTCTAGGACAATACCAGAAGGTTGATTAACGAATATAGCTTATTAAAACTCAACTCGATTGGTTAGGTTGGTTAATGACTTCCATGTTTACTAATCTTCTATTAATAATTCAATACGAAAGCCACTTCTTAATTCTTATAATATGCACATATACTCTTGCGATCGCGGAATGAAAAAGAACGCCAAAACCATCTTTCTTAAATAGAATATCTAAAATTTTAATATGCATCAAAAGCAAGAAAAGAACCAAGTAAAGGCCAATAAAAGAATGAATTTAGAGCTAAATAGCCTTTTTTTAATAAATTTTTTAACAAATAGCCGAAGTTTTTAAAAATTAGTAAAAATGCATTTTTTTTTTTCTGAAATGACCAGTCAGTGATTGATTATATAATATTGTTTATTTGGCCAATTAGTAATTGACCATATGTAAATTATCAATTTTCATAGTCAATCATTGATTGATTATAGTCATTCACTGATTGATCAAATTTAGAAAAATGACAAACGGCCATTTTGCTAAAAAATAAAAAAAATAATAATAATAAATCTGTCATCTATTAAATTGGGTGACTAAAAAAGGTCACCCAACTTAAATTTCCATAAAAGAAAATAAAGATATACACCCACCTTAACCTTTGACAGAAAACTTGAAGGAATCCCCTTGGTGTAATGATTGGAACTCTTAAGAGAAATCAGCGTCAAAGGAGAATTTGAAATCGGCCAACCTTGAGAGACCTTTATAACTGCATCGACTGCCCCAGCCAGATGAGCTACCATCGTCTCATCTTTATCAAAGTACTCCAAGGAGCGTCTGTAATAAAAACATTTCTATTAATATTTTCAATGACCGATCAAAAACAACTTAAAACTCCCAAAGTAAACCTCATTTCATTACAGTGATATTAAAAAACTAAAAGATAAAAAAATAAAACAATAAAAGAGCATAGATTGAAATTGTGACGGTTAAAAGTCTCACCCTGATTTATTGTACTCTTTACCACAAGCTGCCTCATTGTGCAAAGAACAATTCTGTCTTGTACTTTCATTACAAACCACTGCAGTGAAGATTTTCTGCAAAACAGATTTCATAGATCTCTAATTGTCTGATATGCTAATCGGTTTAGCTCATGCGAGATTAAGTTTAAAAAAAAAAAAAGAAAGGAACAATAAGTATAATAAAAGCCATCTTGTTTTGTTTAGGAAGCCAAAATGAAAGACTAGGACACAATTAGAAAAAAGATTAGAACTGAGAAACCAAACCTGAAATCTTTTGTGGCATTTGAAATACTGTTTATGTATACATCATTCGGAAATATCTGGAAATCATACAGTTTTAGTACCCATTCAAAAAGTCAAACGCAGAAAACATAGGGCTGAAAAATTATACTCATACGTCACAAATGATTATTGAGACCAAAAAAGACAATGAATCAGTACTAACAGACTAGTTAATACATTTCAGTAAATAATAAGGTCCAGACATGAATTGTATGACAAAAAAGATTTAAAATTATTTGTCAATGAGGGCTGCATGCAAAAGACTATAGAAGTCATCAAAACCTTGCAAGGACAAGCTGAAAGAGACAATGTTTTACAGGAAATGACAACGTGAAGTTGCCAAAACTCCATTCTCTGCTGACCTAAATACCATGTAGGAGAATAAGCTTAGTAGTCTGCTTCCTTGTTTCATTTCCTATGAACTCCATTCATCAAATATACGAAAAGGTTTTCTACTCATCCCTCAAGATCATAACTTACAAGACTTTACGGTAAACTGCCATTTAAAGGTGTTGAAGAAATCATGAACTCTTATCTTCCATAAAACCAGCTATTTCCTAACCAACATTCTGGCGTAGTATCTCTGGAGTCATCAAGAGTTAGAAGTCTACTAGATCAATATGATATGATAATGTCTCTCAAGAGAAATACAGTTCGGAGAAACACAGTAGAGTACATAACTGAAAAGAGAAAAAACTAAACCCAACTCCAGTCAATAAATCTATTAATGAGAGCAGAGGAAAAAGTCAATTTCCAGTGATTTTAAGAAATTAAACTGCAAGTAGCCTTTACACTCGAACACAGAAAATATTTGAAACTACATGACCCAGTGAACACTACAAATTTAATCAGAAAGGAGAGCTAAAGCACACAAATATATGGTTTTATTTATTTTTCTTTCTTTTGCATCGTTGTAAAACCTAAGCTTTGATGATATAACGAGACTAGTTTTTATGACATAAGTATGACAATACTTTGTAGATCTTCTATACTCAAGCAATCGGAAGTAGAAAGACGCAGTGTTTAAAATTGCACAATAAGAAGCGCGCCTCCATGAATTGCAGTGAAAAAAAATAATGAGGCCTAAGCCTCAAGGGCAGAAAAAATTCCATACGCCTCTCTAAGTTGAGACGTACAGAATTGCAGGTATTATTGCGCAATTGAAGAGGCATTGCCTCAATTTGTTAGAAGTTTCTAACCCAAAGACCAAAGGCCCAGGGCCCAAGACTACTTTAAAAAATAAAAAAAAAAGAAAAAAAGAAGAAAAGAAAAAAACCAGATCAGCCCATCTTTCGGGCTGAAAGAAACCCTAGAAGAAGTTTGAAAATCCTCAGAAACAAACGATTGTCATTTGGCTGCTCCTCATTCAAAAATCCTCCACTGTTGGCTGCTGCGTTCTTCTCGTTCTTTTTGTGGTTCTTCTCCTCGTGTTTTTTTATTGGCTAGGAAGGGGAAATTGATAGGGATTGAGGCTGAGGAAGAGGAGATTTCTACCTGCTAGATTTTCTAAATTTTTTTGACTTAGTTTTATGGTTTTATGTTGAGGCTTATGCCTCAAAACGCGTTAAGGCTTACACCTTAACTCACAAACGGAAAATGCCTTAATACCCGATTGTGCAATTTTAAACATTGGAAAGACGGCAGCAATATGACATAGCTTAGATTCATGCACATATACAATGGTAGAACAGTTCTCCATCATGCCCTATAATGGATTTAATGATACCTCTACATTCTTTTGATCCAGGGTCCCCTCCAAGAATTCAATTAGCAACTCGTGCCTCACTTCTAATGGCACTTGACGCTTCAATTTTTTGTTCAGACAAAACACTTTCTAATTGTGGAATGTAAGTCTGCAACGAAAACCTAATGCAGTTCTCCTCAAGTGCAATGACTTTTACACCTGTAAATGCATCTTGAATCTGCTCTATCGCATCAAACCTGCAATGAAGAGCAAATTAAGCATTAACCAGAATAAATTTATCTGGAAAAGCACAATAAGTCTAAGCCATTTGTAGCAGAGTTACCATTTACATGTAACATCTAGATCCTCTAAAGACTTCAAGATAGCAGTTTTCTTCTTTAATTCGTTTTCAAGTTCCAATAGCTGCAAGGTATGCGGAAAATATTTAATAATGGTCAATTAAATGGAAGGGAAACTTCAGATTGTAACCAACTCAAAAGGCACGTATTAGGATTATCAAAGAACAAGTAACACCAATTAATGTCCATATTTGAAGTGCAACCACAACGTTGAACGCATTATCAAGCATGACAATATCCAGAAGCAAAAATTATTTCGAAGTTACAGTGTTTGAAGAAACCTCCAACTTCTTGTCACCACAAACTTCTATTGAATCCCATTTATCTTCAGATGTCTTGGACAATCACGGGATGCACCCAAATTTACTTTTTCCTGATCCTACGAAATCATATACCAATGAGCAATTTGAAAATACCGTATAATGATTTCTTGATCATGTAGATGAAATAGAAAAGGAAGGGCATGGAAACTGTAAAGTAAATCACTTAAATGGGGAAAAAATTCCCAAGGAAGAGCCAACCTGCAATGCTGTTAGATCCATTGAGCATTTCAAACCTTCAAGTTCAATTTCCAATTGCTTGGAATCTACAAATGTAACATACTACATTGAGCACACGCACACACCTGTATACATGATGTCGTACAATTTGAACATAGATGAACACTGAACACCAAATAACCATATTCCTACCTTCAGCATAAGTTCTTGTGAGAACCTCGACTTCTCCAGACATCCTGGTATTTTCAGCCTCCACAAAGTTAAGCTCCTCACCTAAGCGTTCCAAGCATGCATCTAAGGAAATCTCAGCCCAAGTTAGAATATCAAGTTTGGTAAACCAAAAGATAATCCCAAAAAGTAAATAAATAAATAAACAATGCAACTCGTTATATTAAGGCTTCAGAAGATTGGGAAGCCACAACAAGAAAGGAGGAAATGCAGGAGACGAACTCCATCTGTTTTACATTCCAGTACCCCAAAAGCGACAAGTTGTTATGTAAAAACGCCATTGCACCAAAACTTCTAAGCGAAAACTTAATCATCTTCCCTTCCACCA